>JAZHYW010048868.1:0-21333 GCA_037355805.1 Ixodes ricinus | reverse complement strand
GCCCGGAACTCATGAGATGCAGTATACTGAGAGACATTTTTCAAAAACCTTTCGGTAACATGGAAGTAAATCGTGCCGCACAGGCTACTGAGTACCTCACTCTTTCTTGCAATCATATTTCTTGTTTATGCCAAGGAGCTTCCTGAGGCAGCCATGGCTACAACCTATTTCTGTGATAGGATGTACATACTTTTAATTGTCTGAATAGCTCACAATTCAAGAAGACAGGGCAGAAGTTGCGACATGCCATTCTGAAGGGAGAATCTGAAATACTCGATTTCCTTCACCAGCAACTCGGATGGATTTCAGCATGGCAGTTCCAAGTAGGAGACAGCCACCGCCATCATAGGGTGGCAAGTTACTATAAAAAGTGTCCTCGTGGTCTGAAATGAGCTTTCAAACAGCCATGACTTTAATTTCTTACTTACATGACGCCTGCAACAAGACCCACTTGAAAAACCTTTGGAGCTGTATACGAGAAATGCTGGGCTGCAACGACAAACCCGAAACTGCATCTGTTCACCGGACTAAAACACATGGTGATAAAGAAACTGTTCAAACTGTCGAACAATGGAAACGTAGTGGATGACAAGGCTGACCTCTTCAAGGAGCTGCCAATACCTTCGCATTATGGAAGTTCAATTTCAGACAATGTGGGATGTCGTCCAATCGATAACTTCCCGCCGCTAGAGGATATTTCTGAGCTGGCATCAGACATCAGGTCTAAGGTAATTGATGACTCGTCCACCTATTACGTGTGGGGCTATTTGATCAAGCTTGTGCTTGAACACACTACCCATAGCTGTGGCTGTTCTCAGCTGCTATGGGATGAATCTGATAACTTGACCAGGCCTCACCAGTGCTTTCTTGTACTTGAAGCATACCACGTGCCAGGAAAACTCTTCGGGAACTTAGTAGTATGATCACAGGCTGCCTTTAATTTCATTCAGCAACTAGAAAATCACTTTCTTCCAATAATAGAGAGTGTGGCACATGTTGGAGGAGTCTATGCCGCCTTGTATCCCACACTTTGAGGTATGGGTGGTTTTAGCCTTTGCTCAGAGGAGTGACACAAACAGTTTATAAAAATGTTTTGCAGAATACGCGCTTGAATTGGCATGTTCGATTACTTAACCGGAATTTGGACAAAGTTCGGTTGCACATCTTCAGTGGCTGGTAAGCAACTAGACAGGTTTAACTGTTAATAGTGTATTAACGGAGGCGGTTGCCAAACCAAAAATAGAAAGCGCTTATTTATTGGGCGGTGCTGCTTACACTCCAAACATTTGTTTCCCTTTTCCCAGCAAATGTGCATCACAGCTCACGAACAAAAATATTTATTCACTTTCTACAGAATTTCTGTAGAAAATAGTGTATAGAGCGTAAAAATATTCGAAAGAAAATGTATCCACTTGTATCCACTGTCCATAGATTTTTGGCCGCTTTTTCTGAAGCCATTCTTCTTCCTGAACAATTTCGGGCAATGTTTAGGGACGTTGAATCTTGTCAGATTTCGAATAGAGCTATCATTGTTTGGTAATAGCTTGTCCGCAGTGAGTTTGAGGCTATGCAAATTGGCGATTTTTATATTAGCCGGAAATTGGGAATTTAGTACTATCCGGTGTGCGCTTCGCACTCTTATTATACTCTTATGACTGGTGATGATAGCGATGTGTTATATATTGCTGTACTTACTTCCCGTGCCCGAGTCGGCGTGAAAGTGAATGGATCATTCAGCATGTTCCCTGTGGAAAGATTTTGTTAATTTGGCTCTGCTAACAATCTATTACGAAGTGTACGATATGCCGAACTCCTTCATTTTAATTTATTTTTGTGAGTATCAGTTTCGGATATAACATACAGAGCTTTTGAAGTAAATTATGTACACATGAATCTGGTCCAATAAAATGTTTTCGAACCACTTACTGTTGTTGACCCCAAAATGCTCCACCAGCCGGGAGTCTGTGGTGATTGTGTAACTTCGATGTTTTGAAATTGGAAAAGAACAAGAAATACACCTCTGTTTTGTAAAGTAAATTGAAATATTGTGTGACACATTTTGCACGGATTCTATCGTAAAATTTAAAATAAAAGTGCGTCAATATTAGAAAAAACACACACACACACACAATAGAAAACAGCGGCTTCGGGAGTCGAGAGCTCCCGAGAGCCGAGCGAGGGGCGAGGCGGGAAGGAAAGAAAGATAGAAGGACCGGAGAACCGGAACAAAAACGCCAGAACCTAAACCGAAACTAACTTGACCGGAACCGGAATCAGATTATGTTTAATGCCGCCCGCTAGAGCGCTACCTGTCACCAGTCTATCTGGGCCGCTGGGGCTTATGGCAGTGTCCGCTCTTTACATTGTGTATATTACTCTATGTAGAAGGTTCGGCGTGTAAGAACTTTCTAAACTCGAATCAGCAACACGGTTCCTGAATTCACCAAAACAGTACATTAGAGTCAACAAAAATACGTACCCGCGGCCAGGAATCGAACCCTGGCTTTCTGCGTGGAAGGCACGCGCGATAACTGTTAGGCCACGAGCGCGCTGCCTACTGCTAGTCAGCTGCGCTCGCGGCAATATGACTGAACCTACGGGTCTCCAATAAAAATCTTAATTCAATTAAATCTTTATTTAGCTCGCGTGTTAGTATTACATGAGATTAACCAGGCTTCATTATTGGATTCATTATTACATGCTATGAACCTGGAACACTGCGTTCTGTCGCTCATACACTGTAAAAAAATTATTTCTTGTGAATCGGATAGGTTGTGGGATTCTAGTTTACCCCAAAGTCCTCAGTGAGGCAAATACCCACCCCGTAACTCGTCGGTTGCAAAATGTGGGTTTCGACTTACCTTGCTGATCGCTGTGAGGCAACACCCACTCCGTAGTCCGCTGCTATAGCGGTTACGGCCGGGTCCGTCCGCTGACTGCCGTTAGGCTCCGATGGACGGGAGAACACACCAAACACAGGGATACCGTAGAAACGTGTTTATTGGCCTTACGCCACACGCTTTGCGCCCGTAGGCGAAACAACAGAGAAATGAGGTTGGCGCTGCCTTATTTGACAGGATCACCAGGAGAAGGGTCCGCGCTGGCGTACCTGGCAGGATCACGGAAAAAGGGGTAGCAGTAAAATAACGATGAATGCTCCGTCGAGCGTAGCCACCCCTAACCAAGAGCCCCGGCCACAGGGTGTGGCCGGCTTATGTCGCCTGCGGGAAATAGACGCGCCCGGGGAGGCCGGTAGAAGGTCACTCCAAAACGGGACGCGTCCATAATCACTCCCAAGGGTGTGCCGATGGCGCGTTCACCCAAAATGGGCAAGGGAGAGCCGGCCCCTTCGGGGAATTCGACCTCATGGTTCCTTGTATCGGGGAGGCCGACGCCATTGATGACGACGGCTCCCGCGGCCTGCTTGAAGCTAGGCCTAGATAGGGATAGAGGTAACCCAATGGTTCCCACAAGGTATAATAATTTTTCATTTTTATTTAAAAATCTATTCTTCCACTGACTTACTCGATTCACGGCAAGAACCAGATAATCCGCCTGGTAACTATGGATGCTGCGCTCCGAGATTGTCCGGATATTGATGGACTTGAGCAACATAAAGGTGGTCGATGACGGGGCACCTACAAAGAGAACGGCAGCAGAAATTAAACGATTGCAGGCTGCTTTGCCACTCACCTTAGGTTGGCTACTCCATGTTTCCTTCTATCGTTCAAACAGGTGCTGCTGACAGTGAGCAGAGCACCTGTGACGACAATCGTGTTGCTGCAAGGGGCGAAGCAGACGCGACACACCTTAAGGCGCTTGAAGAGGCACTATTTGAAGAAAGAAAACATAAAAACTTGCGCTCTTTCTTGCGTGGCACCTCTTTGCAATCACTTTGCTCAATGAACTTGTAAACTAAACTGTAACATATATCGGGGTTCCTTACAAATATTACCCTAGTACACTTTCATATGTAGAGGGCAGATAGCTCTGTTCGAATCACGATGAACACCGAACTGCTCCACGTCGACGTCACCTTCTCCAATGCAAAGCTATTTCAAATTGTCAAGAGATGGCCTAGCATGAGAATTCGTCCAAAAATATTGTGGATTCCTTAAAAAGGTCACTGCCGCTTTCATCATTGGCAGGCGCGTCTGTTAATGACCAAAGTGACTGTACGAATCACGTTGGTCTGCGCTGTCATATGAGCTGTCGAAGCTGCCTAGTTCATCTGGCACACATTCTAGCTGACCAGTCATCCCTGCACTAAATACAGGCCTGCACTAAATACAGGCTTGGATGGTAGCAGTGTGCATCTGCGAAGGTTGTCGCCAGCTTCTTCACTCAGATTGTCAGGGACATGGAGCATGGGGGTTGTACTCCGGACTGAAGATGGCTGCTGAGTTCTGTTCTCTGGCCGCCTGAAGACTTGTAGGAGCACCGGTGGCATGGGGCAGTGAGTCTGGGGACTCTACACCTGGTTGCAATGTGGGCTGCCAATCACTGCACCCTTGGTCGTCCTGCGTAGCTGCAGATAAGATACCTGTCTCAAACAGATAATAAAGTTTATAAAAATTCTGCTGAGGTTCTCATATATTCATGGAAAAAGGCCAATAATTAAGTATTAGGTTATACTCATACACTGGTGTTACGTGTTCTGCAGTGTCTGCCTGGGTGGCAACAGGTGCACGGGGGGCTAAAACCCCTGCAACAAAAAGCCAACAACAAACACTGCAAAATGACTGAGCATGGCCTACATATGCCCACCCTGGCAACTGTTCTCATAGTCAGCTAAAGAGGTGCGCAGCCCATAGTAAAGGCATATGGTTTGAACTAGCACCTTCAGGCCCAAACGAACGGAAGAACTCGTGGCCTTCATACATGCTGCATCAACTGGAGGCCTCCTGGGAACCAGTGTTGTACACGTTCCTAAAGAAAAGGAACGAAAGCTCGTTCCTCGTTCCTTCTGATATTTGTAACGCGTTCCCGTTACAAGTTCTATATCTAAAAAGGAACTCGTTCCCGTTACAGTTAAAAAAATGTAACGTATCGTTACATATACGTTACATTTGTATTTTGCTGATTACCATATTTAGTTTGATCGAGCCAAGTTTTATATTTTTTTTATCTATCCCATCAAATGCCAACATAAGAATTTGATTGCCGTGATGTAAGAGCACCTGGAGAAGAAAATAAGCGGAAGCAGAGATTTATTTCATGATAAATTCACCATCTAAATCTCAGCTTTTAACCATATTCATGTTTGTGGTGGGCTATGCAGGCAAGCCAAATGTACTGTTACATTGCACGTGCGTTTTACAACAACTCGCACGTTTCAATCTAACAAAGTCCCGTGTTCTAACTTTACAACAGTTGCTTCTCGATTTTGCTCTCTGCATGACGAGCAAATGAAGCAAAGGGAAGGACTTTTGGGAGGTCAGTCTTGAAAACTACAAGTCCTTCTTCGTGAAGGTTGGATTCGTTGTTCAGTTTGAAGGTGGGGGAGAAGGGGAGAAGGAATAACGGTAATTTTTTGTGTATTTTTTAAGTGGCCAATGTTCGGGATGGAAGAGGGCGTTCGATTTCTGGTAACCTGTTCTTTTGTTGCAACTGTGGGTCTCTTTGTGCAAGTTCAGTGGTGGCTGTAGTCGGCCTTAGATTTCTGCGTGTATGAGGATTTGTGGAAGCAAAGCAAGTTGCTGAGTTTGAAATGTCCCTCTTTCTGTGCCTTCTCCTTTGACTAAATGTTTTGCTTTTTAGATTGCAGCCTCGGGCAATAAAAAAAGAATCAATGTCCACCAGTTCTCATGTACCCAACTGTTACCAAGCGAGGACCACACAAACTAAACCCTAATATAAGTAACCAAAGCGTTAATGAGATTCTGCTCCTCGTAAAAACCTTCTTTTTGTACTTTTAAAATTTCACTCCTACAAATAAAATAAAAATTACCCCAGTGGGCGAAAAAAAGGAACGCCGTTCTTTTTTCCGTTCCAGTAAAAATGTAACGAGTTCCCGTTTCAGTTCCAGCGATGTAAAATGGAACGGCGGCGTTCCTTCGTTCCTCCTAAAAGGAACGCGTTCCAGGAACGCCGTTCCTTGGAACGCCGTTCCGTACAACACTGCTGGGAACTGACGAAACTGCAGAATAGAAAGAAAGGGTGCTGCAAGTCTGTGCATCCCACTCCGACAGTGCGCTAGTATTTCAGTCACAACCATTGTCGGCCGCTTGACATTTGTTCAGCAAAACAATTATAAACAAAAAATGCGAGTGCATTTACGCCATTGCATTATCTGTGGCCCAGCGACAGCAGCTCGGTGCTCATATAATTTGCTATCATTTTGGCATCTTCATTTTTGCGCACGCCCCTGAACACAATAGGATTTTCACGTTATTTTTGCTTTCGCTCTCGATTTCGCTCCCATGCCTGATTCATTCTCACTCTACGACGAGTATCCTCAGCACACTGTAACCGAAAGACACAGTTGTCAGACCCACAAATTTGTTCGGATGGTGGTGTGTAGGCCCCAGTACAATGGGGTCTCGGCTGCAGGCATTGTCAAAGTGAGAATGGTATATCGCCGCGAGCGCAGCTGATTGAGTAGGCAGCGCGCCCGTGGCCTAACGGTTATCGCGCTTTCCTTCTACGCAGAAGGCCAGGGTTTGATTCCTGGCCGCGGCTACACATTTTTGTGGACGCTGTAATGCAGTGTTCTGGTAAATTCGAGAACCGTCTTGCTGATTCGAGGTTAGAATGTTCTGCGCGCTGAACATTCTACACCGAGCTGATCCAGAAACCAACGAGGGTACATAAGGAATTCCGCAAGGCGAGCGGAATCAGTCTCGCTCCAGCTATCGATCCTGCTGTTTTGCCGACATCGACGCCTGCGACGCTACCTTACTTTTATTTTGATTTTGGGCACAAGTTCGCCCCATTAAACGTTTCAGTTTCTTCCGTTATTCCTTGTTTGTCACATCGTCATTCGTGACAATATGTTCTAACCAGTGTTGGGAAGTACTTCAAGTACATTGTACTTAAAGTACTTCCCACTTTAAGTACATTGTACTTAAAGTACTACTTCAAGTAGATTTAGGAAACTTGTACTTGAAGTACATTCTCTGAGTATGTACTTGTACTTTACTTAAAGTACTTTTTTCTGGTACTTTCCGAGGAAAGTACAATTTCCGACTTCAAAGTACATTCCACAAATTTTATTTTGTTATATTTGTATCACGCAATTATACTTTGTCAACTCCGAAGATATGCTGGGAGGAATATTTTACTCTTAGCAGAGACGTGAGCAGACGACGCATCGCTGCGTCTTGTTTTGGGGGCGGCTTTACAGCAGCTTATTAAACTCTCGCTACTTATCGGTCGTTCAGCGCCAGTGAGAGGGTTTAAAATATTATGAGGGCCAAATTAATCATAATCTAGCACCTGAAACTGTGGTGCGAAACAATTAAACTTTCAAGTCGAAGAAAAAGACAACAGAAGAGAACGTCTCAATGTTTTGAGACATTCTCTTTTTATCTTTTCCTTTGACTTGAAAGTTATTCAATTGTTTGGCACCTCAATCTCAGGTAACACATTATGATTAATTATCACCAGCTCGCTTGCACACTCACTGACGTCATGCTCTCTCCTAGTATACATTTAACACGCTTGGGTGCAAAAAGTCAGTGCAAGCGGCGTCAAATTCTGAAGAGGGACTTCTGAATTTAGCTTAATTCATGAAACAAACTAATCCGTGGCCACTTAGCTTTATCAAATATTCGCCGCTGTTTTTGAAAATAGGTCATGCACCCTGATTACCCCTGGGCAATGCATACCAGTTAAAAAATCATGAAAAGGACATCATGAAAGATTGTATTAAAATACTTGTACTTTACTTTGAAAGTACATTGTAATTATAGTACTTTACTTCAAGTACATTGCACCCAGTGTACTTACTACTTTACTTAAAGTATATCGCACCTCATTTACTTTGTACTTTACTTGAAGTACCTTTTAGATGTACTTTACCCAACACTGGTTCTAACGCCTGGCCTTCAGTACGCGCTTGTTACTTTTCCACGCATGTTCTGCCTGTGTGTGCACCCTCGAGACACAAGGTTTTACAAAGGACGCCCACAGAATTCCCCAGGGAGGTTCCCACTCAGTTTTGCTGCAAAAGGGACGACTGTGGACACCACGTAGCTTAGCATGCATTGAGTGACACGCATTCCGTCATTCACCTTTAATTCGTTCCTGATGGTAGAGTCAAGGCCGGCCCTAGGGGTGGGTGACCCGGGCGGTCGCCCAGAGTGCCATCAAAGGGGGGCGCCGCTGCGCCCCTTTTGGAATTTTTTATACCTTTTTTTAATTATTTCAACCAGGGTGTCGAACCGAACGCGTACCCGAACCGAAAACCGGATCTAAACCGTTATTTTTGACCGAACCGGAAAAAACCGAAACCGAAATAGCACGCTTCATATTGAACCCAAACCGGAACGAAACCATAATCTGATGCGGCGGTTACCGGTGTAACGAAAACGGTTCAGGGCCAATTGTGTCAGTAAGTGGTTTAAATGAGTAAAGTTGCGGGCGTATATTTTTTTCATGTTGCCAAGACTAATTCTAACATACTGTGAGATATTATTACATTTCGTGTCTATTGCATACGTAATAAAAATACATCACCGTTTGGAAAGCTTCAACTTTCCCTTGTTCCTTGGATTGATCGTGGCGGCGCAGTAGCGGCGGTGGCGATTTCAAAGCACCGCTTGGCCGCGTGGCAACGAAATGTCCATGTGTCGGAGCGGATTGCGCCACTGTAGGCACGGAGGCCTACGAGTCTGCAAATGTTTGACCTCAAGGTGAACCGTAGTCGCAGTCGATGAGCCATTTAGCCAATCGAGCACCGAGATGGTAACCTATGAGTACTGTAACCACGGTCGCAATCGCGAAGCTTGCAGCCATTTATGGAACAGCGGGGCTATATTACGTCAACCGACATCTTATAATCAGCACGAAGGCGCATGAAGAAAAAACTCAAGCTAACGATCAAAATTGTTAGCGATAAGTAGACGTCGCCGGCCTGCCAGCCCAGCTTCCAAAACGAATGCCCGGGTAGCGCATACGCAGGCCTGTACTTGACACAGTATGTTGTGAACCCCGTCTAGTTATGAAGGCTTTCTATAAAACCCTAAACACATAGATAACCGTGAAAAAACTCGCACTCAGAAAAATAAAATACGTACGCGAGACGTGCAGCTAAACAAAAATGCCGGCACCCATGTTTGTTATGTTTTTGGAAGTTTGAAAACAGAGCGGAAGTATAGTGGTCTCGTAATATTTTTAAAAGAAGAATGACTCTACCTATTTTGTTTGTTTCTGAAACATAACAGTATTGTTGATAAAATATAGTACGTCACGGAAAAACAATTTTACAACCAACATTTACAACAACCCGGGCGGGGCCTAGAGAAGGGTTAGCCTAACGAAACACCGTCAAACGGAGTAAATATTACTAAAAACAATTCTTTAGTGGAAAAATTACAAAAAAAGAGAACACTAAACTCATTAAACTTTTCTTTTTCTTTCACTTTAGTGTTTCATTAAGGCGCTGTTTTACTCGCGACAGTTTTGAGTGGGTGTCGCTGGTGGGAAGTGAGTTCGGAGCCATTTCGAGGTGGCCGAACTAGGACTCTTTTGTGAGCGGACTATATGGACAGCAGCTGCAGGTGGAAAAGGGTGGCGCACTGTGCAGAAAGCGTTGAAGCAAGGCTGGAGGAGCTGGGCACCGTCGTTGAGAAGTTGCTCGAAGTTATACGGCCGCATCTCTGCGTATATGACACGAAGCGTCACGACTACAAAGCGCAGGAAAAAGTAACGCCTGGCAAACGGTTCGGCAGCAGTTTGGATTCGACTTGTACATAAACTAATAATCATTCATACGAATAACCTCTATACTGTTCCACTTCTGTATCTGAAAAGATTAGTATCTGGAAGCAGTGGCGTATCAAGGGTGATGGCGCACAATACAAGTCGTATTTTCGTGCCCCTGATGATGACGATAAGGATGATGATTTTTATGTAAAATCCTGCGTTTCCACGAGTGGACTGACTGTGTCACAGATAATTCATTCTATTACATGCGTTGCACTGAACACACACGTAAGAAAAATACCAAACCAGATAGACTCATGTGAAACCACCACGTCATTGTGTCCTGACGCCCATATTTTGTGGCAAAAACGTTTTCTTTTAATGACTCATTTAGTTCCTCATAACATTGAACCACACAGAAGAGAAAAACAAAGTGGGCATCTCAACAGTTCTATAAATAGCGGAAACGCTCAGATGAAGTTATTTACATAGCATCAGCAGAACAGCGCTCTTTAGGTTTCCGACATTGTATTGGCCTGCTTTACCATTCACTGAACAAGTATAAAAGAGGAATAAATACATCTTGACTCTGGATAGAAACAACAACAAGACTTTTCTGATTTCGCTTAAAGACCGACGACCAGTTCGCGCTCTCCACTTTTCCCCGCTTCCTCCTCTTCCTTCTTCTACCATGTCCATCGTTGCCTGTTTCTTCCTTCCCCAGGGTGAGGAGGGTCTTCTGCCTAGCAGAATCTTGTGCCTGGTCGTCGGCCTTAGCGAATTCGTCTACAACATCAACACAGTCCCCCCCCCCCAGTCCACTCCAGTTTCTTCTTTTTCTACAGTCAACTGAGCGCAATCACAGACTGTTGGTGCCCCTAGTCCAATCCTAATTTACGGATTACCCATGCATCTTGTCTTACCTAGATACGCCACTGGCTGGAAGTGCTGCCATCGACTCTTTCCTTCTAGGTGCGCTTGGGCAGGGAAGTCAGCACCGTTGAGTGTGCTTCTCCCGGTACTGGTGCTCTAGAGAGGAACTACATTTGCGGGGTTAGCAATATGATTTGGCCTATCTAGTTTTGCCCCTGTTTTCGAGGGAAAACTACTCCTTCAGGGTGAACTGGTATAGATATGCACGTGTTGCATATTTAGAAAAAAATGAGGCAAATACCAGTGAGTCAGCATGTCCTTGTACTAAGATATTCGAAAGAGAACTACGGCTATTATGTAATATTAAATCATGTTAGACTACGTTGTCCTTAAAGGCTACTTGCGTCAATGGACATAATTTGCTCGGTTAGGGATAGCTGGGATTGTCCCCCTGACGTTCGAGTCACTTCCATGGCCACCGAGAAGATACACAGAACAGGGCGTCTCTTTGGCATGCCCACCCTCCAGCAAGTTTCATTGCTTTCCGTCGTGCTTTGGCCTTATGCGCACGCTCGGAGCTCACGAGATGCCGAAGCATTATTGCAGGGTGAGAGCTTCCGATGAAGGCGGACAACAAGGCGGGACAACAACGCCGCACACACAAAATGTTATTTAACGTACAGGGTCGTTACGTATGGTCACGTCACATGACAAACATCCACAGAGTCCGGTGGGGCATAAGCAAGCTAAATTCCTCGGAGGACGTCCTTTGCGTGCTGCCTGTTTATATAGGTATTGTCCTACGTATTCAGCAAGGACTGTAATTTATTCTACGTTAATATTTATTTATAATAAAAATGCGTGTTTATTCATTGCCAAGAGCACCTAAGATGTTTCTAAGCCCAACACCCAATGGTAAATACCGTATTTGCTTGAGTGATAAATGCACTTCTTATGAACAAGGCCTGTGGGTCTGCTTTCTCGCGAAACATGGGGAAAGCGAATCACCGCGATCGGCAGAAAAATGGCAGCGATTTACGGAATAGAGATAACTTCTTCCGAGAAATTGCTAATTTCTCAGATCGCATTTTTTACGGAGAATCGTGCTCTCGACCTCGTTATTCGCTGCTTGTTTTATGCAGAACATGATGATTGGCTGTATGTGCATTTTGCAGGAAAATTGAGTCAAGGGCCTTGTTTATATGAAGTGCGGCTTGTACTCGAGCAAATACGGTATAGCCTGAATTGTTCGTGTTCAATTGCCCTAAATTCATTGGTAAAGAACAGACCTCCTTACTACTGCCGAAACCACACTATACCGAGTCAACTGTGCATTGTTGTTGATGCAATAAAGAGTTACAGCTCGCAAAGCGGACTCGAGTTAGAAAGGAGCGAGATTGTCTTTACTTCGGCTTTTTTCGTCACGCTGGCTCCCATGGGATCATTCGCTGGACTCCTGGTGTCTGTCGATCATTCGGGAGAAAGAATAATTCGAAGCGCAGCTACCCTGATTCATTGAAGAACCTCTCTGAAACCACGTACCACGATTACGAGTTCTTTGGGCGTGATTGCTGTAATGACTTGGGAGCTATCGAACCGCTGTTTGGCCCACGTAAGGAAATTGACATCTTTGAGTATATAGAGGGGCACGCTTATAGGACGGCACACAAGGCTGGTTCCGAAACCTGCATCTGTTGCGGTCGCCGCATTGTAAGCCCTGTTCACTAACAAGCCTACGACCTAGAACTTCTGATCTTTTACGACGAAAGAACACACTGGCACGTGGTAGACATTTATGATGTTACCCTGGAACTGCATTTCACTAGGGCGAAGATTTTGAACTTTTTTCGATATCAAATGTGCATGCTGTCTATGAGAAACGTTCGTTGGAAATATTGCCAAGTGTTGTTCTAGGGCTACACGATAGATGTCGTCAGTACGTTCTTTCATCGTAAGAAATCCCCTGAGGCTGTGAGGTCGCAGCAGCCTTTACACGACAGCTACGAAAAAGTCGGACGGACTGCCGTGGCTCGTACGCCGGGAGGGAACCCGCCCATGGAGAGATGTTCGGCCATGTCACTTGTGACCGACTAACCACGAATAAACAGAAACAACAGAACAGCTACAAACAACATGTATTCGTTGCTGTAATTACAGCCGTTTTAACTGCACCCGGTACACATGTCGAAAGGTGTCTCAACGTTTTCAGCTGGATGGTGATGCCATTGTAACCGTCGCTGACAGCAAGCGATCCTGCGAAAAATACAAAAAGAAATAAGCCGAGTCCAACTTGGCGCTAAATCACATCCAACGAGTTAAAAAAAAAGAGCAAAAGAGGCATCGCGAGAGGGAATGTCCTGATGTTATTACCCTAAAACAGGAGCGTAGGCATTAAGGCACCCACAGTCGATTGGGGAGTCGGGGCGGGACCAACTTTGTTCAGCGATAGCGTGCCCACACTCAAGCTAAAAAGGGAGGAAAAAGGTAGCAAACCCATGTACCCCGCCCCCCCCCCCCATCTCTGCCACTGACATGCCCCCAAGCGCACTCGAGAAGAAGGGAGGAGCAAGACGTCTTACTCCTTCTGCAAGCAGACAGGTCGAAACTTCGGCTCTCCCTCTCCATCTTCACTTGTTTTCGTTTTCGCTGTTGAACTCGTTGAGCACCAACGGCAGCAAGAGTCAACTGTAAAGGCCCGTTCACACACTTGCAACCGACTACGATCGAGAGAGACGAGACCTGTTGAAACCTCTTAAAATTTCTTAGGACGAGAGAACACAGCGGCACGCTGGTGCCACCTAAGCATAGACCCTGGAACTGCATTTGACAAAGCGAAAGTTTTGTGGGAATTCCGAGTTCAAGTGTGCGTAATACCTATGAGAAAGGCTCGTTTATAACGTTGACAAAAGTTTTTCGAGCCAAAAAGAAAGAATAATGCGCGAGAGAAATATAATTTATGGCGGACCGCCGAGCGCACACTGCTACCCAACAGATGGCGCCAGTCTGTCCTCCAGTCGTAAGAGATATTATGAAGTTCCAAGGCGCTTGGTTGCATGAGGTCGCGAGTGTGTGAACGGACCTTAATTCGACCTTCCAATCCAAACAGGTAGCTCACCTCAGTCGCACTGAATCTATTACTACTCATTTTGTCAAGCGAACAAGCAAAGATGTTGGAACCAGCGAAAGTTCAGTGTAATGCCAGTAGTGCTTCGTTCATTGGGTTAAGATGAGCGCCTGCTTGCGCGGTCGTTTCGACGTTGAGGCAACATCGTCAGCAAGACACGCAGACTCTGCTGCCATGTGGGTACCGTATGTTTCCGTACCGGACACATCAATACCAGACGTTTTGGTGCCGATATGTCTGTGCGCGGACGTTTTGATACGCGGACGCTTTGGTACGCGGCCATTTCGGTTCGGGGAATTTCAATATGCAGCTCATCGGGGGCGTCGTTAACATTTCCCCGCTGACTTTTCATAATGTCCTCTTCTTGATAATTCTTTTGCGCCTTCATGTTGGGCTCTTCCTTTTGTTGTAAAATGTGAACTCTTGAGTGTTTTTGTTTTTGTTTCCGTGTTTGGCGACGTACTAGGGAGTTTTAAAATAACGTACGCAGATTTTGCGCACGCTAGCGCTAAACGTAGTGTTTGCCTTAGCGAACGCTACGCAAGAGATTTTTGTAATGTAATTTCTCCGGCTCGACGCCAAAGCCTACGCATCTCGCGCTTGAAACGCGACCAACGTAGTCACAATTTTTATTTCACACACAAAATGCTGCAACCGTAGAAAATAACAAGTTTTTTTGGTCCAGAGCAACATTTTGGATTTTGTTAAACATGAGAATGCGATGCGAGCGGCTGAACGGTCATGTCGGTGGCCTGTCGCTTCAGGAAGAGAGGTCTCGCATGACCTTCACACACCGTACACCATCGCCGAGAAATGTTCATCCGTCGTAAGAATCCAGTTGCCAGTGACTGTTTTTCACCTCACTGGGTTTTCCAAACCGAGCGCAATGTCGCCCTGTATTGAAAATTGCAGTCGCGAGGATGCCGCCGACGTCGCGTTCACGACGACGCGAGCGCGGCCGCAGCCATGGTCCTGGTAGCCGCCTATTTTTAAACTCTGCACGTCTGACTTTAGCCAACTTCTCATTACGTATCCACCTTGGAGGAGCGCAAAAACTCTTTGTGTACGCGCGCAATTTACGAAAATAACGTACGCTAAGATAGCGCAATGCAGCGCAAAACTTGGTTAGCGTTCGGCGCCTGCAGAGTGGCAATGACGGTATTCTTGTGTACGCAAAGCTTTAGCGTACGCTATTATGAAACTTCCTGTTATCTGCGCTGATTTTGGCTTTTCAGTTAGTTCATGCCACCGGGGATAAGATAGTGTAGACGGTCACATCACAGAGCGCCTGACTTACAACTGAGCTTTATTGGCACTGACAACCTGTATAAATACAAAATTTGCCCGAACCAAAAGCCAAGAAAAGAAACAACACTAGAGGAGGACTATACACGTGTTCCTAGAGTCATCTGCAGGCGCCGTTGTTCTCCGATCTCAGTAGAAAAATACACTCCTTTTCCGTCAAGGCAAGTGACGGGGCACTAACACACTCTGAACCCGCTTGTCCAATGGCGCGTGCTTCTATAATCTCACGTGTCAGCTTATCTTTTTGTTTTCTGATGACCGTGCATCCTTCAAAATCCGGAGTACATCCGCAATCGCGGCAATGCACCCCAAGGTGCCCCGACACAACCTGAGACACATTATAACGATGCTCTCTTAAACGCTCATTAAGACAACGTCCTGTCTGCCCTATGTATCTCTGGCCACAGGACAGGGGAATAGAGTATACAACACCCGCAACGCATGTAACAAACTGCTTTTGGTGTTTCTTGGTACACACCTGTCTCTCTATTACATGAGAATTCACTTTTTTGCACATCATAGATAGCTTGTCTGGAGCCGAGAAGAGCACGTGAACACCAGCTCGACGTCCCACTTTCTTCAGATTGTGGGATACTTTGTGTAGGTACGGTAGTACTGTGATGTTCCTGTTCTTCCTGTTAACTTGTTCCGCACTCTCAATGCGTCTTCTCTTTAGTAGAGTCTCGGCGACTGCCGTTTGGAGGCGCAACGGGTAGCCCGCAGCCGTGAGCCTCTCTACTTGATTTTTAAAGCTATCCTTGACCGAGTGAATGCAGGATTTATTAAGGGCGTTCTTAAAGCAAATGTTGATGATTCCCCTTTTTACCAGTTTAGAGTGGGCAGACGAATACGACAGGAGGGTTTATTACTTCTCGGTTCATAAAGCCAGCAGGTGTGTGTGGAAGACAATGGAGCCTAAGGTCTAAAAATCGTATGGAACCGTTTACTGGTAATTCATGCGTGATAACCAGTGGTTCCAAGCATTTACTAAAAGTGGCCAAAACCTCAGAATTTCGCCAACAAAGTGGTCTGAGTCACAGTCTACAAGCACTAAGCTAGTCATCTACAATACCTACAACACGCTTCTTTACCGCTAGAGCCTTCAAGTCTATCAGATAGAACTCTGTCGTACCATCGACATGAATGCTGACTTCAACTCTGGAGCTAAACAGTAACCGATGACATCTGGACGTTTTGCTGAATGAAAGTTCTCCATTCAAGTTGGGTGAACGTTCGCCTTCAGCAAAGTCAAAGCTGGAACAAGTGCTGAGCCACGGCCACATTCAGTTCGCCGTCGAGCCATGGAAGTCGCCCCCAGAGTTGTTGTCTCTGGTAAGGCAAGTGTCGGGACGAGCTGCGGAGTCTGAGGCGGACAGGTGCATTGCGGATGGTGTCGACGTATTACTGCAGTGCAGGCCGTCTGGTAGCAGGGTCCCTGTACGGTCCACCGTCGCTTACCTAAAGGATAACGCCCTGTCCTTGTTACCTGCTGATAAGGAGGGGGCTTTGTAGTACTACCCAAAGGCATGCTCAACTCAAAAGCCTTAGACGCTATCGAGGCCACTTTTGTGCGCAGGAATGACGTGTCCCTAGCAAAAGTAAGAATTGAAGCACGTAAACTTTGTAAACGGCTGAGTTTAGATAAACTAGCCCTAGCGGTTGATAAGGGCAGGGGCCTGAATCTAGATCTATTTTTTTCAGCTAAAACGCACAAAGCCAACTGTCCGCTACGCGTAATAGTATCGGAAATTGGAACGTGGCAGAAGTCGGTGGCCATGTTTTTACAAACGAAATTGAACATTTTAGTTATTGACGATCCCTTTCAGGTAAAAAACTCGGAGCAGATAATTGACTTCCTTAGACAATGCCCTGACCAAGGCCTCTCGGCCTGTTCCGTTGACATTAAGGACTTATACTATTCGATTCCGCACACGGAGCTTTTAATGTGCGTCGAAGAGTGTATTGACAACCACGGGTGTGTAGCGTTTCAAAATGAATGTGGTCTAGGGGTGAGGGACTTCTTGGAGCTTTTAACCTTTTACCTCAAGTCGACGTTTACAACTTGGAATGGAGAAACTTTCATTCAGAAAAACGGCATATGCATCGGTTCCTGTTTAGCTCCCGTGTTGAGCAACATTTATCTCGCATTTTACGACAGAATTTTATCTAATAGACTTGAAGGCTCTAGGGTAAAAAAGGTTTTTAGGTTTGTAGATGACTACTTAGTGCTTGTAGACTGTGACTCAGACCACTTTGTTGGCGAAATTTCTGAGGTTTTGGCCACTTTTAGTAAATGCTTGGAACCACTGGTTATCACGCATGAATTACCAGTAAACGGTTCCATACGATTTTTAGACCTTAGGCTCCATTGTCTTCCCACACACACCTGCTGGCTTTATGAACCGAGAAGTAATAAACCCCTCCTGTCGTATTCGTCTGCCCACTCTAAACTGGTAAAAAGGGGAATCATCAACATTTGCTTTAAGAACGCCCTTAATAAATCCTGCATTCACTCGGTCAAGGATAGCTTTGAAAATCAAGTAGAGAGGCTCACGGCTGCGGGCTACCCGTTGCGCCTCCAAACGGCAGTCGCCGAGACTCTACTAAAGAGAAGACGCATTGAGAGTGCGGAACAAGTTAACAGGAAGAACAGGAACATCACAGTACTACCGTACCTACACAAAGTATCCCACAATCTGAAGAAAGTGGGACATCGAGCTGGTGTTCACGTGCTCTTCTCGGCTCCAGACAAGCTATCTATGATGTGCAAAAAAGTGAATTCTCATGTAATAGGGAGACAGGTGTGTACCAAGAAACACCAAAAGCAGTTTGTTACATGCGTTGCGGGTGTTGTATACTCTATTCCCCTGTCCTGTGGCAAGAGATACATAGGGCAGACAGGACGTTGTCTTAATGAGCGTTTAAGAGAGCATCGTTATAATGTGTCTCAGGTTGTGTCGGGGCACCTTGGGGTGCATTGCCGCGATTGCGGATGTACTCCGGATTTTGAAGGATGCACGGTCATCAGAAAACAAAAAGATAAGCTGACACGTGAGATCATAGAAGCACGCGCCATTGGACAAGCGGGTTCAGAGTGTGTTAGTGCCCCGTCACTTGCCTTGACGGAAAAGGAGTGTATTTTTCTACTGAGATCGGAGAACAACGGCGCCTGCAGATGACTCTAGGAACACGTGTATAGTCCTCCTCTAGTGTTGTTTCTTTTCTTGGCTTTTGGTTCGGGCAAATTTTGTATTTATACAGGTTGTCAGTGCCAATAAAGCTCAGTTGTAAGTCAGCGCTGTGTGTTGTCTACCGCCTTCTACTCTGTCCTTGTCCCT
Source organism: Ixodes ricinus (assembly GCA_037355805.1). Taxonomy (NCBI): domain Eukaryota; kingdom Metazoa; phylum Arthropoda; class Arachnida; order Ixodida; family Ixodidae; genus Ixodes; species Ixodes ricinus. The sequence continues at coordinate 2,826 of JAZHYW010048868.1, read as the reverse complement.
GCGCTGTTTGTTTTCCGATAATATGAATGACCAACTAGCCCACTCGTCAACACTAGTTTTCTTGTCCCGCGTTAATGGGTCGGGGCTACATTTTGTGTGATGGCTTCCTTTCTTCCGTGCAAACGAGGGTTTGGAGCTTATAGTCGATGCATTCTAATACGACAAGCTGCGACAGAACGGCAACATGCTATGTGCGGCATTAAATTGTAAATATAGAGGCTATATTACTCGCATTTAAATTAACGTAGTCAGTGAACGTTGATAATAAAATTCAAGCCCTTCTACACTCTTAATCTGGGGCCGGCAAACGTCACGGCCATAGCCGTGACGTTCAAAGTTTTCAGGACTTAGACGCGAACAGATCCGGCCCCTTCAAAATAGCCGTGTACAACGTCACAGCTGGAGTGGGCCCCTCCTCTCTTTAATGGTGCGAATGGCTATATAGGTGGCTCCGTAGGCGTCCCTGTAATATTTGGCGGCCCGTTTGTGCAGGGCCGGCAAAAACGGGCCGGCTATGCGCATAATAGCAAAAAAAAAACAAAAAAAACACTGCTCTCCGCTAGATGGCGGCAGTTGCGGCCGCCCAGCGTGCCCCGTAAGAGCAGCCAGAGGGCACGCATGCCCATAACGGTAATTTCTCTTCTCGGTGTTCAAGGACAACGAATTTTGAATGTACGAAGTGCGAATCAAATCGGAAGCATCTGCGGGTGACGTTTGTTTTCATATCATGGTGATGGCAGCCTATGTCAGAGTGTGCGTCGGAGCCGCGGGACAGTGAGTTAGTTCTCCAGGATGCTCACGTCGAAGGATATCAAAGGAATTCAACGCGGGCGGTGTAACCATGAGAGAACATGCGAACGCGATGGCGTCGCACGGCCCGCTGATCTGGTGGCACGACCAGCGCGACCAGCGCGACCACCACTTCTGGGCCAACTTGGCTATTGCTGTCACTGCGGGCACAGTCCTCTTCAGCTCAACCGACCGGGTAGTATGTAGCTCACTGGGTAATAACGGAATAGAGTCAAGTGTTGAAAGAGTTCCTAACTAGTAAGCTTTGTTCTCGCCAACAGAGGACATATTGAACCCTGTCCTGGACGATACAGTATGTATACACAATATGTTTGTATTCTGAGCAAGCACTTTTGGAATCGCCTCTTTTCATATTATTCGGATACCGGCTGGCGTCGTCGGTGGAAAGCGGAAAACAGGTTTACTGTTCACCTTAGCTTGGACTCTACCACAGCGGCTGCTGGTGCGCATGGACTCTTCGCGTTTCTGACGCCGGCTCGGCGGCGCACAAGCACTCCGTGGAGGTGACTATTTGTAAAGTAATCGGGTCACAGTCGCAGCCCTCGCCGGTTTGCCCATGGTAAGGTGAGGCAAAGACAGTTAACTGCCAATGCCTCAACGGTGGCCAAACCTTTCTACTCTTACAGTGACAACGTGTAAATAGTTTAGAGGGAGGTTACTTTTCTCTTGCCTGAAGTGTGTACGCCGATACAGCACCGCGTATACGAAGCACTCATCAGCTTGCCGTCCGGAGGCATATAGTCGCGCATCTCGGCCGCCGTCGACTATCGCGCTGATCAAAGGAGGACGGCCACACCAGGAGCATTTATACCTGAAATTCGATGATGAATGTAACATCTGGGATGGCCGCGGTCAGTTCTCTCATGGTGTGCACCCTCCTTTACTAACGCGACCGTCAACGTCGGCCGAAACGGTGTTTCTGCAACGAGCCTTCAGGGGAGACTCGCCGCGTCCCTGCGCCAGACGCCCAAGCGGGACATGGGGTCATCTCGTCCACCCGCAACGCAGCCAATGGCAATGCCGCTGTCCGCAGTGAAGAGTGTGCCTACACTGAGTGCTTTAAAGATTTCAAAGCATAGTCGAGCTCTAATCGGTAAGCGCCCGGAAGCTTGAGAGTGATAGGCAGCAACAGTTCTGCGCACGCCCAGACAGAGAATATACTCGGAGTGCAAGCGTTCCCAAATGGCACTCATTCCAGCTCTTTCGCTGTCCACCATCACACGCAGAAATCTTACCAATTTTTTATAAGTTTGTGCCCAAGATGTAAACGAAGTATACATGTGAGATCTTATTTCAGGCACAAAAGTTGGGGTCAAAAAATTTGGACTATTTATAAAAAAAAAATTTCTGTCGGTGCAACTGCCCGAACCGCAAGTTGCCCTGTAATGCCGTCACCTCTTGTTATTAGCAATTGAAACGTCTAAAGCGTGGAACTGTACCTTTTCCAACCTATCGGAGGCAGCATGCCTAGACACCTTCGCATTTCCTTACATCTTGGGCTACTGGATGCAACTTTTTGGCGACACTCCAAGAATAAAGCATTGCCAGGGCTAACTGAATTTAAGAAATGGATTGCATTAAACAATATTTTTGAAAAAATGTCAAAATATTTTTTTTACAATAATTTTGACGCCGATTGGTATGCGCTACTATGGCCTGACTCATACTACTAAATTTGAAAATTGCAGAAGTTAATTATTCAAAATCTTTGACAACAGAATTATCCGAACGTCGAAATTTTAAGAATTTTTATATTAAACAAATTTTAGCTTTTTGCGTGCGACGTGTAGTTTTTGAGCAACTGGCTAGCCGGTGTGTTCACAACAGAAGCCAGTATGGTATAGCCATGGACCTCGTAGATCCTGGCAAGTGGAAAGCCCTCAGCTTCCCCTTCCGGGTTGCGTCAAAATTTACTGTTTTGTTCCCCTTTTCAAACTGCCGCCAGAGCTGTTATGGGCGTGCATTCATATGACTTTCAGACTGCCTTTATGTCAAGTAACTACACACAAGCATGGC
>JAZHYW010048867.1:0-32893 GCA_037355805.1 Ixodes ricinus | reverse complement strand
ACAAAATGTAAGGGCGCAAACGAGCTGGTTGCATTGCACATGGTTGAAACTCGAGACGGGTAAACGACACACCACTAAAAAGTCTCTAACACAGCTGAAATTTGCCTATATAGCAGGTTTCGGAAAATAAAATTTCAGCTGTGTTAAGACTTTTTAGTGTTGTATCGTTACCCGCAGTCTCAGGGTTTTTTCAACCATGTTATTCTTAAAGCTTGAAAAGCGCCGAATATTACGAGAGAAAATATGTCGGCACAACGCACGGCCGCCTGTTGTGGCGACCTTTTGTTCTCATAGTTTCGGGCACATTTAACAGAGCGCAACGATTGTTTTCCTGAATGGAACGATCGAAGATTGTAAGGAGGGATCAGTTTGAACGTGTTTTAGAATACGTTAATGGTATCACTCCCTTTAGGGAAACTGTGTGCAGTGTCCCCTCAATAGTCTTAGACAGACAAAAAAAACACTTCTCGCGAGGTCATATATTCTCTCCTGTATGTGTGTATGTTGTGTTTGCGGCGAGAAGAAGTGGAGGGGATCAGGTCAGGTCATTTCATGGGCTCCGGTCCTGCACCTTGTGGAGGTTGTTTTGAGAGGGTGTCTATTGTTTCCCTTTAAGAGCGTTGTAGAGGTGATCTTGCAATGAGTTTTCAGCGTGTATCACTTCAGTGATACACGCGTGACGAAATGTCCCTATGGCGTGCAATTCGTAACGGGCGTCGATGAACGTTCGTGTCGACGAAACGTGTGTCCATGAAAAGTTGTCCACAGGAACGTAATTCCACGGAGCAGGTTTCGACGAAACGATAGGGACCCTGCGCGTCATCGTGGCTGTGGTGTTGCTCAGCCGGGGGTCCGTCTTCTGAGAACCAGCTCTTGTTCCCACCGAGAATTTTATTCACCGCTTTTCCAAATTTTCTTTGTCAAATATTTTTTTTAATTTTTTTACGATTTGTTTAAATAGGCGTGTTTATTTCTTTTTTTTTCTTTCTGGCATGTTGACCTGCTGCTGTTTAGCCAGCTTCTTGTTACTATCGCGACCATTTTAGAAGCTCAGAAAATAAAGAGAGCTCTCGAAAGGAAAATACAGCTCGAAGCGCGAATTACGACAAGTTGGAACTCGGAGTGCCGCGTGACGGGTCGGGCCTCCGACGAGCGGGACTTCCGAGGGTTTGCCGGAGGCGGTGTCCAGGCTGCAGACGAGCGTCGCCCAGTTCGTCCGGCGACGCGTCGTCGGGGCCCGTGGGCAACACAAGCTCGGGCTGCCGGGCGACGCGCTCTGTGATGGCGTCGCCGCCCGGGCGAGACGCCGCCCGCAGCCGAGCGCCGTCCTCTACCGAGCCGCGAGGAGCTGACCGGGCAAGTCAGCGCGAAGACGTGCCCGGGGACGCCTCGCGGCGGGAAGCCCACCCAGTCATCTCAGGTGCTGTTCGTCGAGAACTCTCGTGAGTCCCCTTCTCCTGGCGCCGCGGAACCTCCGTCCGTGTTTCGCGCCAAGCCCGTCGACGACGCGGACGCTCGGCATTCCACGAACAGACCTCTCGGCAGGACGGCCACGGCAATGGTGCAGCCGCACGCGCTCAGTTCAACCTTTAGCGGCGCGTCCTCGGGTGGCCTTGCAGTCGGGCGGCCCCGCCGAAGCGTGCACACGCTTTTCTTGTTCAGTCCGCCAGTGATATTTGAATCGCCTTTCCTGTGCTCGAGTCGTCGTCACATCAGTGGCCTCGCTGCTGAGCGCCTTCGCAGTACTGGCGTAAATCTGGGAGGCCGTCCCAACTAGGTAAAAAGAGGCCACCGCCTGACCCCCCCCCTCCCCACCTATAGGCCAAACCAGGAGTCCATGACTCCTGGTTTGGCTACCGGTTTCCACCGGTAGGTAAATCGGAGGATCGGACCAGCACCTGCAACATGGATGCCGACAACCAACAATACTTCAAGCACCTCAGAAAATGACTCTAGTACATCCAGTTGTCCACAAAAACAACTCTCTCGTTGTCTGCTGCCGGCAGGTAGGGGGGAGTACCTGGTCCAGAATGATGTAGCAAAGTCTAAAACAGCAACCGAAGAGGGCGTCGACAAAGGAAATGGCGTGGGTCGTGAGAAGTACTATTTCCCGAAGATTTGTAAATGGTGTGGTGAAAACGTCCGCCCGACAGGTTTCCCTTCTTGGCAAAGTCTAGAGAGGCAGTCACTCCCTGGCGGATCTGGCTCCAGGGACAACACCGCGGCATGATCGGGTGGCCCTCAGCGTAACTTTTTATGGCGGATTCAACGAAGTGGTCGCTTTACCGGCACACCAGATGGGCGCCTCTTTCCGCTCTAGGAGTCTCCGAGGACTAGTGTTGGGAAGTACTTTGAGCGCATTGTACTTGAAGAACTACTTCAAGTGAGGTTTAGAAAATTTGTACTTCACTTGAGGTACATTCTGCTAGTAATGTTACTTGTGGTTTATAGTAATTTTTTCTGGTACTTTCCGAGGAGGAGTACAACGCGCCTTCAAAGCACATTTCCTCAAATTTGGCTCAGAGTAAATTTGTATCACGAAACGATGCTTTGTCGACTCGAAGAAATACAGGGAGGATGTTCTACTACTCGCCAAACGTGAACAGACGACGCATCGCTCCGCTTGTTCTGGGGGCGGCATTCCCGTAGCTTTTGAACTCTCGCTACTTCTCGGTCGGTCTAGCGCAAGCGAGGAGGTTTAAATATTATGTAAAGCAACATGAATCATAATCTAGCACCTGAAGCTGCGATGCAGAACAGTTAAACTTTCAAGTCGAAAAAAATACAACAGAGGAGAACGTCACAATGTTTTTAGACATTCTCTTTTGTACCTTTCCTTCGACCAGAAAGTTCATAATTTTTTCGCACCCCAATCTAAGGTGTCACGTTACTGATTAATTATCACCAGCTCCCGCCTCAGAACTGACCATTTTTTCATTAAAGAGAGGAGACTCCTCTATGAGAGGATTGCTTGCGGAAGCTACGGGAGGCTGACGTCATGCTCTCTCCTAGTGCCATTTAACCCCCTTGGTGTGCAACAACTCCAGTTCATAGCAGCGCCAAATTCAGAAGAAGGACTTCTGGGTTTGGCTCCATTCCCGAAAATACCGCTCTGTGGCCACTTGACTCTTTATCAAATATCATGCTGTCTGGAAAACAGGGTCATGCGCCTCGATTTCCCCTAGTACAATGCATACCTATTAAAAAATCACTCGTATAGGGGAATTAAAAAGGACATCATGAAAGATTGTGTAAAAATAATTGTACTTGCTTTGAAAGTACATTGTGTTGATAGTATTTTACTTCAAGAACATTGCACCCAGTGTCACTTGCTACTTTACGCTCTCCAAGTACACATCACGTCTCAATTTACTTTGTACTTTTGCTTAAAGTACCTTTTAGAATGTACTTTACCCAACACTACCGAGGACAGAGATCCGTGTGTTGCCAAAACCCACGAGGGTCGTGCATGGCGGCCCTGCACCGCGAGGTCCATGCACCCATGTTCGCCGCGGGGAGGCGACGCTTGAGAAGGACTTGGGAGCTCCGAGAGCAAAACCTCACGGATAGCTAGACGTCTGGCGTGTCCTGAACCAGAGTCGAAGAATGGCGTCTCCAACATTTCGAGTACCGGTGCGAGTCCGACCACTTGGTTGGAGCCGCCAAAGAGATTAAGCTGGATCACTGTTTCTATGCGTCTCATATGGTGAAGCGGCAGGCAGTAGCGGTCAAGCGGCCGTGCCTCGCCACTGACTCTCTTCGAGCAAAGCGGTGCTGGAAGCCGCGCTCCGCGAGCGACTGGCCGACTGGCGCCTCTCCTCCTTCAGGCCAGTTCCGGGCGGTCGAGCGGACAGCCCTCGCCGACGTCAGGCAAGACTCCCGGGAGACGACTTCGGCGCACGTGGCAGCGGCAGCCCAGGCATCGTTCGCCAGGGCGGCCCTCTTCTGTCGGGGCGTGCTGGCAGGCGTCGCCCTCTGGCACGCAGTCGTCGGGGCCACTCCCTTCTCCGGAGTCTTCCACGGCACCTTCTACCTCCTGGTCACCGTGTGTACCGTGGCGTCGTGCGACCTGTAAGTGCGTCTCTCTGTCCGCCCTGCCGGTACCGGCGGGCGTCCCCGGCTTTGGGCTCCACGACCCGCTCAAGAGAGATTTATGAGAGTCAAACCACGGAGAGCGTTTGCAATCTAAAGGCCCGTTCGCACACTTTCGTTTGCTTAGGACAAGCGTTGGGAAGTACTTTAAGTGCATTGTACTTAAGTACTACATGAAGGTTTTAGAATACTTGTACTTTACTTGAAGTACATTTCTTCTGAGCATGCATACTTCTACATTTACTTAAAGCATTATTTTTTTTCTGGTACTTTCCGAGGCCAAACACAACTCCCGACCTCAAAAGTACATTCCCTAAATATGGTCTTGCTAAATTTGTATCACAAAATGATGCTTTGTCAACTCTAAAGCCACTTGACTTTATCCAATATTCGCCGCCATTTCCGAAAATAACTGATGCACCCCCGATTACCTCTGAAGCAATGCATACAAGTAAAAACAAAAACATAGAATTAAAGGGCATCATGAAAGATTGTGTTAAAGAGTACTTGTACTTCTACTTTTGGAAAGTACATTGTATTTATAAGTACTTTACTTCAACGTACATTTTACCCGGTATACTTACTACTTACTTGAAATAGATAACCTATAATTTACTTTGAACTTTGCTTCCAGTACTTTAGATGTACTTCACCCAAACTGCTTCAGGGCGAGTTCTTCTCACCTAGATGATGATGATTGATGATGATTTATTTCTGTATTTATTTAAATACTTGAAGGCAGAGTTTATAAGGGTGGGTAGAAAACGCAAAAACAGGGCGGCAAAAACTCACTGAGAAAAAGCACTTAAAAACAATTCAAAGACAAAAACATCAAAGTAGATGAGAAATATACACACAGAATAGTTATGCACAAAATCTAGAATACAATATCTAATAAACGTTCCTGAAATTTTGTTGCGTCAGGATCGAGTCGCAACAACGTTTGAGGGAAGGCCGCTCCAATCAATGGCAGTGCTTAAAATTAAAGAATTTTGAAACGTGACTGTTCTGGCTTTGGGCATGCTACGTTGAGGGCTATGGCCCGTACGACGATGACGAGGGTACAGAAGATGAGATGTATGATTACCGGAGGCACGGGATCTAATAAAATTTTTGGAAAAGAGATAGCCTAGCAAGCTTCCGACGTCCAGAAAGGAGAGGAAGACTTGCACGGATTCTAAGAAAAGAGGCGCTTGTGAAAGAATAATAATCTGAGTAAACGAGACCTAATGCACGGCTCTGGATTGATACAATGTTATTGGTGAGATAAGCCTGATGTAGGTCCCAGATGGCAGATGCGAACTCGAGCTTAGGACGGACGAGGGATGAGCAGGCAAGCAGCATTAGATGAGAAGGGGCCAGTTTAAGGTTACGCTTTAAAAAGCCTAGAGATCGATTAGCGGAGGAGATAGTGTGGCTGATATGAATGGCCCCAGGAGAGATCAGATGAAAGGTGTACGCCGAGATACTTATACGATTTTTGAACCACCTGAAACTGGTGGGGAGAACTAGAAGAACCAAAAGTGCGAAGCGTACAGGAACAAGAAAGACAGAAGTCGGAATCTGCCCAAGATTTCGCTGGTTTTGAGACGACGCTACTGTACTTTCTGTTCCTGTCCTTCCTCTTTTAGTTCCTCTAGTCCTCCAGCCAGTCTCAGGTGGTTCAGAGAAAATGGTAAATCTACACCAGCTTTCGCACTGCGCCATCCCAGTCTTACTACGAATCGTTCTTTTGCGGTGTTGTACTGTTGCGTGGATATGAAAATACGGAAGAGGTTTAAACGACGCGTAAATGATACGAGCTACCACTTCCTGAACGTAAGGGGAAGCTGCCAATTTTCCCCACCATGCTTGAATGCAAAATAAAAGATCATCCTGTATGAGTTGGTGGATCGGATGGAGTAAGAATCACTTGACGATAAATGACACAATCATCAGCGAAGAAACGAACATCCGATGAGATGGATAGGGTTGGTCGTGGCTTCATATTAAAAAGAGGTGAAGTGGGGCCGAGAACCGATCCCGAAGAGAACACCTGGAGTGACTTCTGCAGGGAGAGTGATGATGCCACGGTTAACGATTTTTACAGGCTGCTGTCGGTGTGGTAAGAAAGTTACTAATCCAGTTTAGGACCGATGGATCTAAATTAATTTGAGACAATTTGATTGCGAGGTGTCTATGTGGAAACTCATTCAGATCCCTGAGCAAAGTCTAGAAAGATGGCGTCAGTTTGAATATTTGAATCGAGGTTAAGTCTGCAGGTCATGAACATGCATGCTGATTTTCACATGAAATCTTTCCCGAAACCACGTTGCGAGGAAATGATAAAGTTGTTATTCGCCAGAAAGTGAATGATTTTGGAGTAGATTATGTGCTCCATTAGTTTATACGAGACGCTTGTTAGGGAGGCAGGGCGGTAGTTCGAGGGAGAACACTTGTCGCCAGCTTTGTAAATTGGGATGATCTTCCCAACCTTCCAGTCGTATGGCAGAATACCGGTTGAAAGGGACCGTGAAAAAGTTTAGCCAATATCACGCTTCATAATTCCTTTGTTTTATAATTTATTTCATCTATACCTGCCGAAGAGGACATCTTAAGGTTTTCTATTAAATTTGCAATGTTAGCAGGTTCGAAAGAAATCCCAGCCATGGTTATGGGAAAAACATGAGGAGCAATGTAGAAACGTGTCACCGATTTTCTGAGTGAAAACTGAACAAAACACACCATTAACCAACTGTGCACCTTCATCATCAGGCACGAAGGCGTCGGCGTCATTTGAGTATGTAATAACAGCATCAGACCTTCGGATTAATAACTCTCCAGAACTTTTTCGGTTTACTCTTAAGCATGGACGGAAGGTCAGTGTTATAAAATATACGTTTTTGTGTCCGAATTGTGGATCTGAATTGTTTGTCCAGATTGTAAAATTGGTCCCAGTCTGAGTTACACCCAGTCTTCTTCGCTTTAAGTCGTTTTTTTTTCGTTTTTTTGCTTAAATGTTTGATAGAGTTATTAAACCATGGAGCAAAGGAGCTTTCGGTAAACCTGACGGTCGGGATAAAGATGTCGGCTGATTGTCGCATTTTAGATTTGAACCTAGACGAATTTTTGCAGACAGACCTAGAATTGATATGTCAAGAGAACTTACAGTTAATTGCATTATGGTCACTTATTGGGCGTAAGTAGTCCATTGATCTTAGGAAGTCCGGCTCAGAAACAAGAATGAGGTCAATGATATTGGAGGAATGGGACGTTGATCGTGTGGGTTTGATTACAAGCTGTGAAAGATTGGAGTTGAGGCAGAAAATAACGAAAGCTTCGCTCGTATCAAGGGGGGTGGAGTCGGACAGGGTAGACAAATCTATTGAGGGGGCAATTAAAATACCTGAAAAGCAGGATGCTAGACGGGATATTTCAGGTACAATTCATAGAAGTCATCATTAAGATAGATGAAAAAAATGGGTTGCTGTGAGAGGTCGGTAGCATACACCAATAGGAACTGTACAATGCGAAACTGCTCAACAGAGCCACGGGGTTGCATTTAAAACACTTCTTTACTGCCGTTTCCTTCGAGACGGGCGATCCCGATGGGACCTAGCCCGTAGGGTTTATCAGCCCCTATACTACACCCACGTCCCCAAGAGTTCTAATCTACTCTTGGTAATTTCCACCACTTCTGGTTTCCACCACTGGCGCGCTGACGCCATCTATGAGAGACATTGGAGCTGCGTTTCACTAGAGCGAAGGTTTTGCGGTATTTGCAAATTCAAATGTACATACTATCTATGAAAAAATTGATCGGTGCATAGGTGTACTATGCTGCATAAATTTCCGTAGAACTACGTGTGGGTGGCACAATAAATGAGGAGGGGGGTGATATAAGAAGCCTTGACTTGTCCATTCGTCCCAGATGGGCTGTTTTTTGGCAACGTGAACAAACTCTCAATCAAATCTCACTACAAACGCTCCACCGTAAGTCTCAGCAGCATCTACACTCCCCCCCCCTAACCATGATGTCACGCAAACCCACATCCTTAGGAAGAACCAAACAAATACCCTTCTAACTCCCGCTACAAATCTACCACTTTGACGCCGTTCCGATACCTCACTGCACCCTAACTGTCCCTCGCTATAACTTCTACAGTGCCCGGTTGTAGCCAGCCACCCACATTCCTCCCTAGCCCCTCCACATCCTGGCGTGCCTGGCTTGGCGTCAGAGCAACTAGAAGATCAAACGACCTTGGTCTACCAAGCCACGGACATTTTGAACACTTAATTTGTGTTGTTTTAAAAAAATTAATTTTCTCTCCTGTGGCAGCTGGAGATACGTCCATGGGCTCGTGCCGCATGATAATGGTAGGTGTGCAAGATGTGAATGCACATGCTCTACCGACAGCAAAAACATATATGAAGCAGCTTTACATCGCCACACATGATGAGCACGGAAAGGTTTAGCTTTATGAAGGGCGTCGACAACGAAGGGAAGGAAACGAACAAAAAACTTAGGTCGAAATGTTTGGACAATAATGGGGACGTAGATCAGGAAAAGCAGCGGGGAGGTAAATATGGGAAGCAGGTAATGCAGACTAAATCGGCTCTGGGGTCCTATAGACAATATAAGATGGAGATTGCCAAGGAAAGTATCTATAACGATTCTCTGTCTGAGGCACAGGACATCGGTGCGTCGCGAACTATAGGCAGTACAGAGCGAAATATCAGGACATAGATACAGTGTGTGGAGCATCTGAGGAGGGGAAGGAGGCGACAAACGCTTAATACTTTACTGTAACGGGCTTCGGTCTGCAGTTGCTGCGAGGTGATACTGATTTAGTACAAGCGTTAGACCTCAAAGACAGCGACAAAAAAAACAAAAAAACGTTGGGAAAGCGGATATTACAAAGCACAGCTTATCGGACTGGTAGCATAAGGAGAGGGAATAATAAAGTTTGTTATTATTTTTCCTTCATTCCGTATGGCGAAAAGTGCGCTCACCGGGTTGCGAAGCGAGGCGTCACCGTCCCACGGATTGTCACTCTCGGTTGTGGAGAATGGTAGATGAATGCTTGTGCTGGCAGACGACATAAGATTGTTTGCCCATCTTCATTAAATCAGAATGTAATCTGTAGATTAGTTCATTGTTGGATTTAGACGTTTTGGCCAGGTGGCGCAAGCCGACGCCCAAATAACAGGGTGCAGCCGTATCCATCCATCCGTCTCTGATCTCGTCGTAAGAACGAGCAGTCGCAAGTGCGTGTGATTGCGAGTGCATGCCACGTGAAGCAGCGGACGGACCGCGACCTCTTTTTATCAGATCGCATTGCAAACGCGGCCCATAAGTCACGTGACCCCAATCGGGCGGCTGGAAACGCCTCCCGCGAAGCCCCGCATGCTCCCATCTCCACCCATCGGAGCGAACACCGGAAAGGAGGTCTCGAACTCTCTCCGGCGTTCGCTCTCGCGCAAAGCGGAAAGGGTGGAAGGCTTCGCGGGAGCCTTTTCTCAACTTGCAACAATTTCGACGTAATATAAACGACGGTGGCGCATCTTCATCTCGCTCATGGAAGAAGTTTCTCCAACTCAACGATACACCTTTTTCGCTAAATTACCCGAGCATCAGAAATAATACTGGGAACCGCGCGGTGAAAGGGACGCGTCCAACGAGCTTTCGGCCGCAATGTCGGCCGTAAACGGGGCGTGAAAAGCGGCCCTGCGTCTCGCTGGAGTCCGCGTGGCCTGCAGCATATGGCCCTTCGTTGGCAGGATCGACGGGAGTGCGGGCGTCCGGAAGACGCTGGTGGCCTGCGTGTACCCGCTCACGCTTCTCGTCCACCTGACCATCCATGGCTTGGACCGTAGCCTCCGGACCCGATGACGAACCCCCGGTGAGTCTTCGCTTGAGCAGTGCTCACGCGGTCGAAAAGAGATATTCCGGCCGTTTAAAGAAAAAAACAGGACTTTTTTTTCTTTCTTCCGTTGCGCAAAAATAAGCTTGCATCGCAGAATGCTCCACTAAATGCCAACGGGACCATAGGCGTAGACTACGGGGGGGGGGGGGGGCATCGGGGTTCGTGCCCCCTGGTAAAATCTGGGGGGGGGCTCTGCAACCCCCCCCCCCCTTCCGGGCGCCGGGCCAAGATCGTTACCGAGACGCTGTTTACGTGCCATGTAACGAGCTCTCTAGTAGCGGTATGTAAACAAAATAACGCCCACGTTGCCTTTATTCACAAAATACATGGGAAATGGAATCCTGCAGCGTGCTTTCGTTAGCTTCAATGTCCAGTTCTGGCGAAAAGGTAACGTGCAGCAGCCCCCCCCCCCCCCCCCGGGAAAATGGAAAGTCTACGCCGCCGACCGGGACGATTGCTGATTGGGATCAACCAGTAGCCAATGTTTCAGAACTTACCGGCTGTCATCTCCTTCAACAAAAGCGGACATTTTTTTTTTTTTTGTTAGAAAATGGCGGTGAATTAGGCCCGCGAATATACGAAAATTAAGTGTTTGCAACCGGGAACATTTTCTCGTTAAATATTTCCGAAAATCACGTATGCATCATATATCAACATCTTGTTTTTGCTATTATCATTTGCTAATGTATAATGTTCTTTCTATGATTGTTCTTTTGTTTTCATTGTACGAAAACAGTTGTTTAATGGGGGCTGAGGGCCAGTCAAGCTTCTTGTTAAAGCATTTTCCTTTTTGCTTCACTCATTTTGTTCTTTAAATGGAAATAATGATGATGATGATGATCATCATCATCACCATCATTATTAATGGTATTTTCTAATGTCTCGCACCCGGTCGTAACCACTGGAGCTACACTTAGGTGGAGACTGTCGTCGAAGCGTACCTTAGTTTTGCGGCACCCTGATGAAGTAAGCGGCCAAAGATGACTGGTCCGAGAGCGCGTATTGTCAGCTTAGGGTATAGATCCCCGCGACAGAATCTCGACGTCTCCCACGGCATCCAGACTGCGAGCGCAGAGGTGCATGAAGCGCTGGATTAAGCTCATGACCTCATATCCGAGAGTAGGGGAAGGGGGCTCATTTAGTCGTACGCATTCAATATATGGATCCCCAGATAATGTAACTTTTAACTACACGTCTGCTGAAGTGAGAAGATCAGAACGGGGAGACCCGCCTAACAGCGAGTAGTTTCGACGCGAGCCGTTCTCGATCACCGAACGGCTGCGTTCGAGCGTTCGCTTCGAACGCTGCAGTCGCCGCTACGACGCAGCTGTTCACGCTCGGCACAAGATGGCGGTCGACAGCAGTTCGCTTACCGCAGCGAGCCATCTAACGAGTGTCACAATGACAGTTTCTCGCCGCATCAGGCATTGCCGTAGCCACCCGTCCGTAGCCGAGGTCACGACCGTTGCGAGCTGCGACCGACTTTACGTATAACTCAATAATAACCGTTCACGACTCGGGGAGAATTCACAAGATGGTGGTCGACAGCGCAACGTTAGGGCTTAGCCCAGCGGGAGGTAGATTCGCCATCCTGGTACTTTTGCTTCGTCTGACAAGTTCAACCAAACTATTTAGACTCCGAATGACAAGTGATCGTGAATGCCGTAAACTGCGCGCATGATTAAATTTTCGTGGTTCCGGCTAACGATCCGCCGTGGCGACAGCGAGCGGACGAAATGATTTGGCTCTACGGCACACGACGTGAACGATCGTTCAAGCTCAAAAGAATACAGACACATCACCTACCTTTGTAGTCGTTTCGGACATGTTTTACTCTATTTAGCTTCAGAGCTCTTGGAATTCCGACCCGATAAATGTTACCTCGGCCTTCTTGTTTACAACGGTGTGCGCCGTGAAACACGAGCCACAGATTTGTATACACTGCAGAACCTTTAAGGAGCAGTACTGACACGTACTGCTCCTGTGAAAGACTCATCGACCTTACCACCGGTGGCGTAAAAGGGGTCACTCTTTTGGTTGTCTGGATCCTGAACAAAGGACGCCAACTTTACCAATCCCTATCTGTGACAAGCCGACGTCGACCGATTCCTGTACTGTTCTTGAGGAAGCAGCGTCGATCTGGTCGGGCCGTACCACAAAGCTCCACGCGTCCGTTCTCCCCGCCCGATTTCTGCTGCTGCTGATCAACAGGCCCCAAACCTCTCCGATCAGACTCCTGCTGCTGACGACTCGTTCGCCAGCATACGACACTCGAAGAACCCACTCACCTGTTCCCTAGCAGTTTGACTTCGGATTATCGTCCTTCCACCCACAAAGCGTGCCTCGAGAGGACGGACCAGCTGGCTTCATGTTGGCACGGCAAACAGGGACATACCGTTCAGCAGCACCAGGAATACGCCCCGAGATTTTCCAAAGTGACCCAGCTAAGTGGCCGGACGTGATTACTGACAGATTTCGGGACGAATGCATTGAGAATGGACCATTGTATTTTCAAAATCGGGTAGGAACTTCTCCGTCTTACGAAAGATAATACAAAAGCTCAGAAACGATATATAGTCACCTCATCTTTTCGCACGGAAGGCTGTAAATGGGAAAACGTATACGAACGACACTGGCTAGTATATTCATTGTCCAAAGGCTTCGTTTACTGTTTCATGTGCAAACTATTTTCGATTCCGAGAAACCCGAGTTCTTCAACCACGCAATTGCTTTTATGATTGGAAAGGAGGTTTGCGCATATGTGAAAACAGTGTCGAACACCGTAACTGCATGGCAGCATGGCTAGCCCGCCCTAACTCGAGCGGCACAATTGACAAGCAGGGTCAAGCATTTCGTCACTCGGACCGCTTACTGTACAGAGGTGTTGAAGCGCGTATTCGTTAGGCTTTTCCGTGGAAGCTTCGCTTTCAGCGCAAGTTTTCTGCCCTCGCTAACCCAAGTGTAATCGCGCATGCACGCGCAACCAAAGTACTGCGGAAGCCGACGAGCTCGCGCTGAAGGCGGAGCTCGTTAGCTTCCGCAGTGCTTTGAGCCACATGTATTAATTAATTATTCGATGGGCCAGATGTATTAATTAATTAATCGACGAAAACAAAATTTTATCTATCGATTGAAATAATTAATCGATGAACTGCTGCTCCGTTTATACGATGCTCTTTTAATGCTCAAAAACGTTAAAAATGCCATAATGTGATGACAGAAAGAGGCGGCTAAGCACTCTAACCGATAAAGTTCGCCACTGCAACGGGAACACGGCATGGACCACCCTCGTCGAATGAATTATAGGTCTGTATGGATGTTTAGACAGTGAGAGTGACTAATCTTAAAATTAGATATTTGACCAGTGCGGTATGACTGCTAACCTGTTAACGTGAACCACAAAGTAATGATTACACGCGTGCAGCTAGAGTGCAATGTGAACGATGTCGTAAAATATTTATGGTGGCTATCCACAGAGCCACACACTTACCTGAAAGACACGTCGACAACGGCGCGCTATGAGTATACAGTTATCGTACAGTCTCTATGCAAGGCTCCAAAATGGCGGCACGAATATGGATGAATTTGAGCGCCACGGCGCGGAGCTTGGGAGTTTCGGTACTCTAGAAACCTATTCAGTGACTCAGTAGACGACCTCAATGATGTACTTGATAGTTTAGGCTCTACTCTGCGAGTGTAAAAGGCTGCGTATGTTGAGCTCTGCGAAAAGCTCGGCTTCTTAAAATTGCTGACAGAAGTTGGGAGCGAGATCTCTCTGGCACAGCAGGTCTGAGAAGTTGGTGAAAACCGATAAAAATGACTTGGAGCTGCAGCATTTTCAGCTGAGGTCATCCAGTTTTCGAACTTCCTGCAAAAGCTCTGTGTGCCAAGACACGAGTGCCATAGGATTAATGAAGTTGCTGCACGAAAGGAAACCTATTAACGTGTTTCCAAACATTTCCATTGCTTTGTGAATCTACCTAAGCCTACCCGTGGCAAACTGTGCGAGCGAGCCATCTTTTTCCAGGTTGTCGCTGATAGAAAATCGCCTTCGTTCAAACCTTCTGAACTAGAAGTTCAACTCGCTCGCTATCATGTCCTTTGAAAGTTACCTTCTCCTCGATCTGTCTTTCGAACGAACTACTGTCGAGACTGGTTATAGAACGAAGTCAACGGGAATCGGAAATCACTTCGCTATATCCGCTATTTCGTTATAACCGACTTCGTTATAACCGGTCTCTACAGTATATCTGATTTCGCAAAAGCGAAGTCGCGAAAGATGCCATTACGAGAGGACTGTTTGCGCTATGCATA
This sequence comes from Ixodes ricinus, assembly GCA_037355805.1. Lineage (NCBI taxonomy): Eukaryota > Metazoa > Arthropoda > Arachnida > Ixodida > Ixodidae > Ixodes > Ixodes ricinus. The sequence continues at coordinate 18,581 of JAZHYW010048867.1, read as the reverse complement.
GAAGTTTCCAGTATGTTTGTACCGTGTGTCATTTTTCAACCTGCATGTTGTCAATGAAACGCTGAGCTGTGATCCAAGACACGGAAATCTTCGTTGTTTGTCTCTTTTATAACTCAACTGTGCCTTTTTGTCGTTTTTTTTTTCCAATTCATTACAAAGGGCGTTTGTCAGCATCGCGTTTATTTCGGGTCGTCCTTGCCTGTCTTATTTTCAACGAAGGCACGTTCAAATATATTTTGTCATTTGAGATGGTAATTTACATTTGTAGTCTAGTACCCACTTTATCGTGTTTGTGTTGCCCTAGGCATTGCATATCACGGGTGGCCAAACTGCGGCTCTTCCCGGGTCTCAAGTGTGGCTCGCTGCTCCCTGATAAGCGTGTCCCCCCCCCCCTTTTCCTTCCCCTCCTGCGTCCTCAAAACAAAACAATTTTAGTACTAAAAATTAAAAAATATAATCACGGTTTTGGCAGTTTTGTATTATACTGCGTACATACAGCTAGGCTACTTTTTGAGACATGACAGATAGATGTGTCCAGTGACCTTGTTTCCTTTACTGTCCTAGAACGAATTTCGAAACGTATGCGCATAACGGGCAGGGGCAGTGGCTTGGCTAGTGAACTATGCATTCATTTTTGTTTAGCGGTTGGAGAAACGTTTTGCTGCCTGATGTTGTTTGTTGTAGTCGACAATTATACTTTTGCGCTTTGGAAAGGACTGTTCCCTCCATTTCGATTTTTGTTTAAAGTAACCCCCCTCCCCTCTTCCCTTGTTTTCTTTCTTCATCCGGCTCTTTCAATTTGTGTAGATTTGTCTGCTGCTCTAACTTCATGTCACTGTGGCCGCCCCCGGCATATATCATGCATCTTTTGTATATTTATTGTGCAACGCTGTATATGTGATTCCTGCACTGTGCTGATTGTGTTGGATTTTAATGAACAATCTTTTGAATACAACAATGTCTCCTCACGGGACTAAATTTAGTAGTATAAACGAAGCCCAACGTTTAAAAAAACAAAAAAAAAAAACAGTGCAGATAAATTGAACTTACGAAGTGAACATAACCATTGGTGTTTACAACAGCAAACGTTCCGAGCCACTTTTCTCATTTTCCTTATGCAAGGAAAAGGGGGCGGGGAGGCACTGCCAAGAAGGGGAAGGGGAGGGGCGTAGATGGTCATTAGGCCCCCTTTTTCTTAATCCTGCCCTATGTGCATGCGCAGAGCGACAAGAGGCGGACCAGCCTGCAGCTGCTGCGGTGCGCCGGGGCGCTGATGGCCTGGGCCCTGCACGCCAGCTGCGAGGACAAGGCCTAAGCACGCCTCCACGCCGGAGCCACAAGTGCGCATACGGCGATACGCAATGCTGCTCGTTCCGTGAATCCTCAATTCTGCCTGGCTTCAATCTGTCCGGTGTCGTGCGAGCAGCCCTGTCTCTCAAACAATGCCTTTCACGTACTTCTTTCGGTAGGGAAACGAGTGAGTCCTCTACGTGCTCCGTGGAAGCCGCCATCTATGATCTCCCTCCTTCCACCAATGTGTTTTTTTTTTTCCTTCTTTAGATAACAAAAGGCTCCCGACTGTTCTTTCTCTTAGGGTGCTACCCACTAGTCGTAGCACCAGGTGCAGACAGCGAGCGGTCACGAGCAATAAAAAATTCACAGGGTGTCTTATGTTATCCCCAAGACGACTTGAAGGCGAAAGCCCAAGCGCCGATGCATTAAAGACGGATACATGATTTACTCGCTGAGTCATCACTCTTAATCTGCTGAGTCATCCTTCTCTTAATGTGCTGAGTCATCATTCTCAGTGTGCTGAGTTGTCACTTTAATTCGCTTAGTCATCCACTGAGCGGTCACGTAAACGTTTTGGTACCTTTCGTGTCGCCGACGTGTTTTCGCTCAAGGACTTTAGAGTCGACTGAACGATGAGACATATAAGGCTTTCGCCTTAATAACCTTGTTTCGATCATTCTGATAATGTGTCGTACGTGCTTGCATACGCGTGTGCTAAGATTTTTTCGAATAAGAGGGCCCCGACGTTCCCCTAAGAAACAGGGGCTCACCACTGCGCATGCGCCGGATCAAAACCATCCTTTTGGGTTCGGGGGTGTTTTTCGGGGGAGGGATAGGCGATACCCGCTACACGCAGTCTTGGACTCGAAAACAATTGCAATTTCTCTGGGTTAAAAAGTATTCACTTCGATTACTTAAGAAGAAAAGTAATTCGCTTGAACAAAAAGTAAGCGTTACTTTTTCTATTGCCTCCAAATTTCAAAAGAACATTTTGTTTTCTAGTTTGAAAAGGTATATTTTGTGCTTATTATTATTAGAGTACAATCGGCGAAATACATGATCCCACTAATTTTGGGAAGGAATCCTCCCGTCGGAGACGTGGATTGTAGGAAACGTTTAGAAGCAAAGGGGACCATTCGAAAGAGGAGGGGAAAATAATAACGATTACGAGCAATTTTAATACTTTCACAACTAATCGGATTACGCTTGCGGTTAATTCCTAATCAATTTAATCAAATCACAACGAAATTACTCTAAAAGTATACATATCGACTACTTGTAATCAGACTGCTGTACGTAATCCGTAACCAGGAATGAAATTACTCGTAATCCCTTACATTTATCAGTAAGTTTGTGACGGAATAGGTGTATGAAATAACCAGGCTCGATCTAAAATGGGCCGTAAATATCGGCGCCTGCACGTAGCGATCTAAACTTTTCGTCAAATGTGTATTTCACGGGTCGGTTTTATCTCGTAAAGTTACGAAGAGGTAGCTCCCTTTCTGTACAAAATAGGCCCAAAACACTTGCCAGGGTCAACGGCGGACGGTGACGCGGACGACCGAGTCGAGTGGCGGGGCGCGTTTGGCGCACGTATTGATAGATAGCGCTGCCTCCTTATCGAGACGGCTCGCGACGGCCTAAACTGAACGTAATCTTTTTGTAATGTACCTTCGGTTTAAACATAAATTCGGACAATAAGAACAAAACTTGAAGTAAAGAAAAAACACCGCAGTTGCACAACAACGGCGCTCTTGCTGCTGACGGATTTCGTCTGCGTGTCGTCTTTGCTGGTCGGCTACAGCTTACACCTTCCGACTCTGCTCCCGACGCCATCTATCAATACAAACACCAAACGCGTCCCGCCACTCGACTAGTCGTCTGCTTCATCGTCCGCCGTTGACCCTAACAAATTTTCTGGCGCCATTTCTTTCTACAAAAAAAAAGTTGTTTTTAATTTTTGCGATATAAGCCGACATGTGAAATGCACCTTTGACAAAAAGTTTAGATTGCTACGTGCAGTGCCGATTTTTACAGCCCATTTTAGATCGAGCCTGTAAAATAATTTCCTCTCATATTTACGTAACGGCTTCGTTGTAAATCGTTACGTTTTACCCCCCCCTCACACACACACAAAAGTGTACCTTTTTGCCAAGTACCGCAGTTACGCTGTCACCTGCACTGTCCAGCGCTTGGCACTCTTGAGTTCACAAAGCTCTTCTTTACAACGCCAAGCCCCTGAATCTCTTTGTTTCTGCAGATGTAACAACAGTCAGGAGATCCAATTGGATATTTCTTAAAAAGGAACTGCGGGCAGCATACTGCTTCTTTATTATTCTCTTTATGTTGTTTCCTTTCTTCCGATCGAAGACAGGGAGAGCAAGACACCAAGTTAAAGTCCAGTGTACCTCCGGGAAGCTCGAGGTAGTGAGTGCGCAGACTAGGATTAACCAATTAACCATTTTCATAATGCCAAAACGGGAGAGGACGCTCTGTCTTCACTACAATCCACTAAAAGCGATGTGATAAGATGTGAAGGTGATTATAGCCACAAGCACCAGCATCCCCGTTTATTGCTGCACAAAAGGTATTAGAACACTTCTCATCTCTTAGAAAACAGTATGTATTTTGGGGGAGCTACTTACCTTTTGTAGTCCAACCTCTATGGTTGGCCAACTTTATTTGTGAATTCCAGCCAGTGTTACCTGCATCTCAGTCACCCTTTTTGTGTGTCAGCTTTTTTGCGAGCACTTCGGAAACAGTAATGGTCTTTTTTCCTGTTTTTACCTAAGCGGGACAAATCTTATCTCATACACCATTGTTTTACTAAAAATAATACTGTAGCTGACCTATAACTCCAGTGTCACTAGTTGCCTGCAGCACAGGTGAAGGCAACGCCAACCGAGGAGAGAAAGGGCAAGCACTAGGAAGGCTGGGGATGAGGAGAGAAACCTCCTTTCTAACGTTCCTACTGCTCTCTCTTTCTCCCTTCGCCATCCATTGCGAAGCTTTACTCTTTCTCCAGGGCAGAGCACGTCCGATATGGGACTCCCAGACAGTGCCTCAGGTGGAAGGGTGTTCGGCGTAGCAGTCGACATCTTCACGAAGAATTGAGGCAAGATGTCTGACGAGACTTTCGAGAGTAGCTCAAACTACTCGAGGTCAATAATTGGGAATGGTGGCAACAATAAACACTCCAATAATCCCCTTAGTTTCTTACTGGAGTAGTCCACGAAAGCTACGGATTACTTTTTGGGGTACTTACTTTTATAGAAGGGTAATTGTAATTACAATTTAGCCTTCAGTAATGGCGAATGTAATTCCCTACTTCTTTATAGTTACGTGTACAAGTCTGCTCTTTATAAGACAGTGCGTCTTTTTGTGCATTGCAGAAGCCTTAGTTAAGGTAAAGTTGAACGAAATCGCAAAGAGCCGAACAAGGAGCAAGTCAAGGGAAAGGTAGAAAATGCGTTTGTGAAAAGGAAGAGAACTAGAACGCATATATATGTTGGAAGGGTTTGAATCGTATTGATTTTGTCTTGACCTCAAACATCCAAACATTTCATCTTATCTCAAAAATACCGGGTAGATTTGTTTTTACCTTACCCAATATTTGCGACACAAGCCACACAATGTGTTTGCCAATTAATCGCATACATATACGATTTTTATATTTTCACTGTATTTATTTCGCTTGTTCAGCTGTATTTGCGCTATTCGCGTGAAACGCAAGCATGTGCACGCTACCTATTCGCCGGCAGGGCTCCTATTCTAAAAGTCCTTCTTGTTTACTTTGGGTGCTTTGGGATATGCCGAGGAAACAATCTGTCCAAGCAACCTAATCCTATACCCCCGCTCAGAGCCGTTTATACTGAGAGAGTTTAACCAATGTGCGAAACTTGTTGCGCGCAAGAACCAGCGGAATTCGCGATAACACAAAATGGCGTTACTTCTTTGTCTCGTTTATTCCTGAGAAATCGCGTAGAGTTCCTAAGAGTCAGAGCCACAAAATGGCGGACGGAAGTAGTCATCCCCGGTTGTCAGACTACGCTGCTGTGGTTGCCTGGCTGTCAAAAACTCTCTCAGTTTAAACGGCTCTGCCTCCGCTCAATCTCAAACGGTCTAGCACAGTGGTAAGTTGGGTTAGTTAGCTTACCACTGTGAGAGGGTGAAAACAGCGCGAAAAACCACACGGACAGAGAAGGTGTACGCTGGGTGTGTGTACAGCAGCTACAGCTTCTCTGTCCGTGTCGTTTTTCGCGCTGTTTTTCACCCTTCACAATACGGTGCAGCCGTATCGTGACTGCAGATTATAAGATGCGGCGCTCGCCCCGGGAGCTGTGGATAAGCGCCTGGACAACAGCTTACAGTGAGATCGATGAATGTTCGGCGTGCGAGGAAATGTGTTTATTGAAAGGCTGGAAGGCTAGCGGATGACGTTGAGCTTTGCGGCGGCCGAGGCCTCTCCGAGCTCGTTGGCCGCCACACACCAGTAGGTGGCCGTGTCCGCTGCGGTGAGCGACAGCAGCTGCAGCCAGCTGGTCAGCTCGTAGCTGTTGGGGCCGCCCCGGGTCTGCACGCTCAGCCGGGGGTCGTCGGCTGCGCAGAGAACAAAGAGGGCGTTCGAGAGGGGCCTCCCTAAAGCAGCAGACGATGGATGGATTGAGGTCTGAACCCTTTGAATCGTGCTGCAACTTGCGCCACCTAGCCAGTTTTTTTTATTAACATTTATTTAGCATAGTTTTAGAGATTTATTCTTAATAGCTATATACGATCTCGTACGACGGAGGCGCCTCTGTGCAACCGGGTGCCCACAGCTTCCGCCCTACGGATCGCCCGGAAAGAAATAAGATACTTATATATAAAACTTTCAATCCATGCGAGAATAAGATTCTCGCATGGATTGAAAGTTTCTTGTCTAACAGAACCCAATTTGTAGTTGCTAACGACTTCAAATCATCCTCGTCCCCCGTTACTTCAGGTGTGCCACAAGGGTCTGTGCTTGGCCCTCTTCTCTTTCTCATCTACATTAATGACCTTCCTAACTCTATCGACTCATCCATCAAGTTGTTTGCTGACGACTGTGTCATTTTTCGAGTCATTTCTACTAGTTCCGATTCCTATGTGCTTCAGTCCGACCTTAACAAAATCTCTACTTGGTGTGATATCTGGAAAATGCGTCTGAATACTAACAAGTGTAAAATAATGAGAATTACGCTTCAGACCGTTTGTGGCATGCAGCATTTACGATTATCAACTTTCAGGCAGTGCACTTGAACAAGTAACGTCATGCAAATACCTAGGGGTTCACATAACAGCTAATCTGTCTTGGCAAATGCATGTCAAACATATAGTAAATAACGCTAACCGTATGCTTGGATATTTGCGTCGTAACTTTTCTATGGCACCATCATCTTTAAAGCTTCTCCTCCATAAAACTCTCGTCCGCTCTCAACTGGAGTACGCATCTTCGGTGTGGGACCCAGGCGTGGAATTTCTTATTAATAACTTAGAATCGATACAGAATCGCAGCGCGCGTTTTGTCTTGTGAAACTACTCCCGTTCATCTAGCGTATCCTCTATGAAGGCAACCTTGAACCTTCCGAACCTTTCTCTGCGCAGAAAAATATCGCGACACACGCTCTTTCATAAAATATATCATTATAACCCGCACCTCAACACCGAAGCTTTTTTCAGAGCCATCATACGTCTCATCTCGTTCGGACCACCATAACAGAGTAGGCGTGCCACATTGTCGCACTAACTTGTTTTTCGACTCATTTATCCCAAGGACTAGCAACGAATGGAACCACCTGCCCGCCTCCATCGCAACGACTACCGACGATTTCACTTTCAGATCCGCCATTGAGTGTTATGTACTTTCTCAATAACCTGCGTTGTCTGCATTTTTCATTATCTGTTAAATTTCTCAATTAACTACCTGTTGTTTGTTTTTATGTTTTCCACCACTCCCTTCTGTAACGCCCTCTGGGCCTTGAAGGTACTGAAATGAATAAATAAATAAATAAATAAATATGCATCCTTCCCTCGACCTCTGTCACCAGTCAGATAATCTCTTCTTCTTGGTTATCTCCACCTTCCCCGTTCCTATTTTTCACTGACTATCCCTCAATTCCAGTGCGTTTGTTAAATTAGTTGCCACTTTATCTACTAGACTCTAGAGGGGACAGAGCCCTTTATAGTAAAGTATCAAGTGCTCAGTCTGTCCTCCTCCTTTCCACAAGCTCCACACACCGTATCTCTGATATCTAGCTCTACTATGCCTTAGTCCGCAACACTCCTGTCCTCGCCTCGAACAACAATGAGCTCCCCCTCAAATTGTCGAAGATGGGCTACTTAGTAATGTCCTTCTTAAACGATATGTACATTTACAAGGCCTGCTTGCCTGCTTTCCATATATCCCTCTCAGTTTCTTTAACTCTCTTCTTCACCGTTTACAGGAAAGCTGCTTATGGCTAGGGTTCGGTGGATTTTTCGTGTCCGTGGCCAAAAACTCTACGCTCGCACCGCACCCATGCGCCGCACGTGCCGGCGTCTAGCTGCAGCAGCACAGCCTCCTCTAAACTGAGGCGGAAAGCCTGGCAGATCGCCACAAGATGCGGCCGCCGAAAGGGAAATGTAGAGCGGCAGACAACGGATGAGAGGAGAGTCATGTAACACGCGCCCCGCTGCGGCGAGACGCCAAAACACACTTTTCCCGAGCGATGGAATGTCCGCTCGTGCTCCTCGCGTTCCCGCTTCTTTCTCGTCGGGTTTGAAAACCATGTTTCGGGTCCTCGCCGCTGCAAATGCTGTGCGCTGACGACCAGGCTTCCCGAGAAATGCTCTCTGCTACCAGATCCTCGCGCTCCAAAACTGCTATGTTAAAAATCAAAAGCGCAAACACCAAGAAAAGAAGAGGGACAGGACAGAGCGCTTGCTCCAACGGAGTGTTTAATGCATTCCCCGAGGAAGACATAAACGAAGGAACTGGACATGTGACGGTAGAAACAGGAGGAAAATTGACGTTATAGATTCTAGATGCATTACAGAAATTAGAATTAAATGTGACTTCACCCCTTTACAGGAGCAAGGAAAAAGACTCGTAGTCTTGTGCGAATAGTGGATTTTGAGTTCGAAGCGAATTCGAAGCGAATAGTGGTTTTGGCCGAATATTTTCGATTCGAATATCGAATAGTTTTTTCCCGCCTTTCACTACCATTGCATAATGCTTAGACGAAAACCCAGCTAAACTTGTGAAGGTTGTTCCACTTGTTCAATTAAAAGCTAAGTTTAATCTATCTATAATTATGAACTGTGACCTCAGAAGGTCTGATGTCTTGGGATGGCAAGTAAACAACGGATTTGACATAAAATGAATCCTATAGAAATGGCCAACTATAACCAATTGAGTGAATTTACGAATCTTCCTATATCAAATATTCTCTTTAATCACGAGTCAAAAAAGAATGAATCATGCATGATGAACGCAGGTTGTAAGGGCACCTCTGCCTAACATAGTATGCTCTTGCATAACAGTCAGTTTAATTTGGAAACTTTTACTACAATGTAGATATACACATTCACAAAGTTTCCATTTATTTTCAAATACAGCCGACACGCGTGCACTATCCCGCTTTGAATGTATGCTTTTCTTCCAAGCACGCAATTGCGATATTCATACTTTTCCAAGTGTTTATCGCGGCGGGTTACCCCGTTGAGTGCGCTTCTTATCGAGCACCGATGTAATGCAGAGAAGCAACACCCGCGGAGCTCGCTTCCGCGGGTATTGCTTCTCCGCAGTGCACCGGTGCTCGGTAAGAAGCGCACTCAACGGGGCTAACCCGCCGCAATCAACACTTCGAAAAACGCGAATAGTGCAGTTCTTCTCGAAGCGAATATCGAATAGTGTATTAATCGAAACTACTATTCAAAATTTCGAATATTCGCACAACCCTCAAAAAGAGAGAAAGAGATCGCGACAACAAAACAAATTTAGACATATAAAACTAGGTCAAACATATACGTTGGAAAACATTAAAGCGACCTGGGTTAAGAAAAAGGTTGAGGTAACGCATCTCTTTCACAGACAACGCTATTGATGGTGTGCTTATGCAAGCTTCCCTTGAGACAAGATGGGTTTTGCCTCATAGAGTTCTCTGGACCTCTCTTTATGGTAACGCTTGAGGACTTTGGTCTGTTGGAATATAGGTGTGCAGTGGCAGTCCCGGACGTGTATGGCGAGATGCCCCGATGGTGATGATTTAAGAGAAAGGTGATGCTCTCGCAGTCTCACATTCACACAGCGGACAGATTGTCCGACGTACACTTTCCCACTTGTGAACGGGATCTCATACACTACATTGGTGTTGCAGATGACGTACTTATGTGTATGATTGACGGTGCATTGTTTGTTATTTTCATTTAGCGAATTAACCTTGGGACACATTTTTTTTAGTTTGTTCGGTGCTGATAATACACCGGTACTTCGTAGCTTGAGGCTATTCATTTCAAATTGTGAGGTATGTTGTGGATGTAGGATATCGTAGCCGGCCGCGTTTTCTTCTCACAATTTCGTTTCCCTCTTCCCTTGGGAGTTGTCAGGCATTCTGCTGCATCAAACATGAATGAATTAGTGTATCCGGAATCCTGCAGTCTTTGCACTTGTGCTTTGAAACTACATTTGGCCGTGTGTTCACAGGACTTCTGCAGGGCAGGTTTGAAGCAACTTTGCACTATTCCCCTTTTGATTATCTTTGAGTGGGCAGGGAACACCATTCCCTGCATTCTCCTTGAAGCTTGGGTAATTTAGCAATTTTAATTCCTGTGCGTGACCAAAAACTCTACGCTCGCACCGACCTCTCTTTGTCGTCGTTCCAAGCGCTTGCGTGCCTAGTTTCCTTTCCTTCCGCTCTCCCGGGGTGGTGGTCCCGTCGCGCATGTCTACTTCCCGCCAGGTGGCGGTTCCGTCGCGCATGTCTAGTTTCCTCCGGCTCCTCAGGGCGGCGATAGTCGTCCACGCGAATGTATATAAAAAACCAAAAAGACAAGTTGGCGTTCTCCAGTTTTCATTTTCACTTCTCTCGTCGTAATGGGGAGTGCCGCGTATAGTCCGGACTCCCGAAGAGCAACGCGCCTACGAAGAGCAACGGCGGGAACGGCAACGAGAATGTCAGCGGCGGCGGCGGGCGGCACGTGTGTGCGTACCTTTCGTCACGATGACCACCGATCAAGACAATAAATGTGTTCGTACCTTTGTTCAAAATTCAGTGTCACGTCTGTGTCGTGTGCTACACAGCTTCGCTGGTCATCCACCTTCACAGAATGGAATGGCTCCCAATTTTTATTTTCTCATCCGCCTCCCTGCTATTGTTCATATAATTAGATTAAGTTTTCTAGTCCGGTTTCTCCATTTTGTATCGACGCTTCCCATACGTAAATAGCTAAGAACTCTCCGCGCCTATCGTTCTGCATCTATTTCTCTTAGCCTACCCTCAAATTCCACCTTACTGCTAGTTTCCCTGCCCTCGAATGAGGACCATCCCATATCGCCCTGTACACCTTGGTTCGGTGTTTTACCATGTGCTCCCAGAGCCAATCTTACCTACTCCACATTGCTTTATTTCAGCTTACGTGGCTTCACTGTCTCTTTGACTGAGCTCCGCGGTGCCCAGACTATAGGACAACACCTCGGGAAAAACGCAGTTGCTGTTCCGCATCCTTCGCTTCCCGCAGTTTGCATGGCCCGTTTGTGGGAGATTTCATTTCAATTACGAAGCTTTCGCGGAAAGCTCGTTTTACGTTTGAAAAGGGGACCGAGCTAAGCTGCACGTCGATCTATCGATCAAGCCGTCCTATGCTGCATCAAACACTGCGTGAAAACTGTTAGCAGCGACCTGTATCTCCAAAGTCCTTTAATTATTCCTTTAGATGACAATAAACGGTCGTTTTAAACGAGAACTACAATTTTATAAATTGCCCCTCTAAATTTAATGGCGAAACTAAATCGATGTATAGGTCAGGTGACGTCGATTTCCTTGCTAAATTTAGCGAGGAAACTGAATTTTATGTTACACTGCTTCAAAGTCTCGCGACATCAATTTCCCCGTTAGATTTAGCGATCGAGGAAACTAAATTGGTACTTAGGTCCCGTGGCGTCAATATAAATGAAGAGGGAAAAGTGGTATTTAGGCCCCGTGAACTCAATTTCCCCGCAAAATGTATCATAAAAAAACACAGCACACACGTTTTCTTTTTTTATATTTGGATTAGAGGGTTCGGTTAAAAGACAACCTTCAAAATGGCGTCAACGTAAAGAAGAGGCGCTCACTCGGCAAAGCCTGCTGGACGCCGTTGCCTCGGTCGACGCGCCACTCGACGCTGGGCACCGGGTAGCCCATCACCTCGCAGCTCATGGCGGCCCGGCCTCCCGTGTAGTTGCGGGTGTGCTCGGGGAGTCACCACCCGAGGCGCTGCAACAGAACAGAACACCGCGTCGTTGCTCTCCGAAATTTGAACCTATAGAAGTTGTGGGAATTCGCGTACCGCCGCCGATACGCCGTTCCCCACGTGGTCCGTCAACAACCAGAGTCCAGCCTGGTTCTTTCACGGGAGCGGGATTCCGCTCCCCGTTTATTGGTACATAAAAACGCAACGCTACAAAACACTCAATCTATACTACAAACACACGCGACATTACTCAAATATTTACAAACGTACGTTAAGCCCAAAGCTTAACACAAAGAGGGCCTCTAGGCCTCGTGTCCCGCTATTGCCCGAGAGCAGTTGCTAGCACTCGCCTTTCTTGAGCGCCGGCCGGAATCCTAAGAGACTCTTGCCTCCCGGTTACCCGACAATATCGACCGATGGGCGAGGAGGTTTTCTCCTCGCCCGCCATGGGGGCGTCTGCAGCGCCATCCAGTGGCTAGGAGAGAAAGCGGCCCGTCGGGAGCCGAATTCGAGATCCCGATCAATCCCGCGGCGACACGACCACGTGACCGTGTCTGAGGCGAGGCAACTAAATAGCTGCCCAGCGGCCAAGACTGCTAAATGGTTTGATAGGCGCCCTCGTGAATGCACGGTGCGCCATACTCCCCTCTCCTAAAAATCGAAGTACGCCGGGATTCCGACGTACGGCTAGGCTGCTCGGGAACACCGTCGTTGTTTGGCCTGGAAACCCCCTACACGCACACCCACACCACTGGTCCCATGGGTCGTCCTCACTGAGGTCCATCAGTTCGCCTGAGGCCTGGGGTTCGCGGCCACCGCACACCTCACAGTAGACTGTGTCGACTTCGGCTTGGCGGCGGCCTCCGGGGCAACGGGGTCCTTGAAGAGTGTGCCTGGCCACCATGAGACTGGCCTCCCATATGGAGTGGTGCACCGGAGAGGGACTGTGGTTGTGACCCAGCTGTGACGGCCCTCCCGGAGCGATGCGGGGCTGGAAGTTCAATGTCATTGAGAACTGCACCCCGGCGTCCTGCGTGGCGTCGCGGACGTCCAACGAGGCTCCCCAGCTGTGGTTCCGGCCGGGGAATACGCTGCCCGAAGATGAAGAGTTGAGCCCAGGCTGGTGTTCGTCCGAACGGCGACTCATCCTTTCATCGTCTCCCAGGAGAGGACCATTCGGTGCACACCAGGTTGCGTCTCGAGGCAGCAGCCGCAGGGCCGATGACAGTTTACCAGCCGAACGCCGTGCGCAAAAATAAAAACATTGAAAGCAAGAACAAAACAAAAAAAAACACTGAGGGTTCCGAGGCACCCCCTCCCCCCATCCACAAAGAAAAGAAAAAGAAAAAAAAAACAATGCCGGGAACGCCGATTTCGGATCGTTCACTCTCTTCTTCCCTTTCCCGGGCCACGCACTCTACGAGGTTCCGATCCCATCGGGTTGCCTCCGGCTACGCGTGTTGTAGCTGTGCCGCGGTGGTCCCAGGAAATCCTGAGATCGTTGGTGCCCGCGAACGCCCCTTTGCGGCCGCTTGACCGGCTCATCCCCTTCCCTGGGGAAAAAGGGTTTCAGTTCGCCGATGTGAACTGTCCCGCGGACGAGATCAGAATTCTGGTCCCTCAGCGTGTATGTCAGTCGGGACCTCTTGGAATCGATGACGAAGGGGCCAACCCACTTGGGGGCCAACGCCGCCGAGAAGAACTTGCTCGCATCGCTCTGAACGTGACTTCGCCGAAGAACGGTGTCGCCCACCTCGAACTGCGCATCGCGGTGCGCTTTGTCGTAGGTGTTCTTCTGCTCCGCGCGCGCGCGAGCCCTGTTTCCGCGAGCGGCGTCCAGCGCCCGCGACAGTCGCTCTCTTGTACGCGTCGCGAAATCCTCGTGCGAGGGCACCGCTCTGGCCGCGCTCGGTCGCGGGCGAAGAACCGCATCGGTCGGCGTAGAGAGTTCTCTGCCGAAGTTCAGCAGCGCGGGTGTGAACCCAGTGCTGCGGTTGAGGTTGGACCGCAATGCAAACGAAATCGAATCCAAGTGCAGATCCCAGTCCCGCTGCTTACGAGCATACGCCCCGAGCAGCGGCTTAATGTCACGGTTCCGCCGCTCGGTCACATTTGCTTGGGGATGGTAACACGAAGTCTTACAATGCTTAATCCCGAGGGCCTGACAGGTTGCCGCGAAAACTTTCGAGCAAAATATCGAGGCATTGTCACTCACCAGTCTCTCGGGGAACCCGTAGCGGCACCAGACCTCTGACAGCCTGCTCAGGACTCCCTTGGCTGTCACCTTCCGCATTGGAAACATCTCGACGAATCCGGTGAAGTGGCAGGTTACTACCAACACATGTTGATAGCCTCCGCTTGACCGCGGCAGGGGTCCCATCAAGTCGCAGGCCGCGATCTCCCATGGCCGCGTACTTACGATCGGCTCGAGCAGGCCGGGTGGTCTGCCCCCCTGGGCTTGCGCTCTTGGCACACGGCGCAGCTCCGGACATAACGGCACAGCTGCCCCTTCATGCCCGGCCAGGTAGCGAAACGGCGCAGCTTATGCCACGACTTCGGTGCACTGCCGTGACCGTCCGCATCGTGGTAGTGACGCAGCGCTGCCACTCTGAGATCGCGGGGAATCACGGTCTTGAACGACTCACTTGAATCGCTCTCTTCCGGAAAGTAGCGCAGCAGGACGCCGTCCCCATCGATGAGGTAAGACTCCAGCTCACCTGCTTCAATGTCTGACTCCTGGGCGGTGGCGCTTGGCCCTCTCGGTGTTCCGGAGTGCCGGAGCGTCTTTTCGCCTGTCTGGTCAGGATCCATCTCTTGCCTGAGCCGGTCGAAGATAGCGCGACAAAACGAATCGCTCTGCTGTGCTTCGAACAGTTCCGTTCGGTTGAACGCCGGTCCCAGTGAGGTAATCGCCTCAGCCAGCTGCGCGACGCCGCGACAGTGGGGAGCGGAGTGCGAGTCGGGATTTCCCGTCTCCCGGTGGATGGCACCGCCTCCGTAGTCTGCTGCCTCGCCCGGTGGGGGATCCACGGGTGCGCGGGAGAGCGCGTCGGCCACCACATTTGTCGTGCCCTTCCGGTACCGAATTCGGTATTCGTACTTCTGCAATGTCAAGGCCCATCGCGCCAGTCTTCCGGCGGGTTCCTTGATTCGGGAGAGCCACGCGAGGGCCATATGGTCCGTCTCGATCGTGAATTCCGTCCCCTCGACATAATGATCGAACTTCTTGAGAGCGAAAATGATGGCGAGGCATTCGCGCTCGCTCACCGTGTAGTTCTTCTCCGCCGGGTTCAGCGCCCGGCTGGCAAATGCCACCGGTCGGATCTCTCCCTCTGCCTCCTGCAAGAGTACCGCGCCGAGACCCTGGTCGCTTGCGTCCGTCTGGATCGTGAAGGGCCTATTCAGGTCTGGCAGTTTGAGGGATGCTGTACGCGCCAATGCCTCGGTCAGCTGGAGGAACGCCTCCTCCTGCGGCGCCTCCCAGCTCCAGGGAGCCGCTTTCCTCAGCAATTGCGTGAGGGGTGCCTGCATGGCTGCGCAGTTCGGGATGTAGGCTCGGTAGTATCCCATCATGCCGAGAAAACGGCGCACTCCCCCGACATCGGTAGGAACTGGGAACTCCAAGATCGCCCGCAACTTGTCCGCGTCGGGGGAAACTTTTCCTCTCTCGATCCGGAATCCCAACAAGCTGATCTCAGAAGCTCCAATTTGGGCTTTAGTCGGGTTTAGTGTGAGGCCGGCGATCCGCAGTTTGCGCAACACGTCCTCGAGGTGACGAAGGTGGTCCTCGAAAGTTTCCGAGTACACAATGATGTCGTCCAGGTACGCGAGCGCGTGCTGCCATTTGGCATCTCCGAGCACCCCATCGATCAACCGCTGAAATGTCATCGGTGCACCTGTTAATCCGAACGGCATCCGAGTGAACTCGAACAGGCCTCGGTGACACACGAATGCAGTTTTGCTTTCGTCGCCCGGGCTCATCTCCACTTGGAGGTAGCCTTTGCTTGCGTCGAGGGTAGTGAAATAGTTCGCTGTCCCCAGATTCGAGATGATTTCTTCGATGCTCGGAAACGGATACGCATCTTTTACGGTCACCGCGTTCAAGCGCCGATAATCGACGCACAGTCTCGATGTTCCGTTTTTCTTTGGCACCAAAACCACCGGGAATCCCCAGGGTCCTGATGACCGGCGAATGATTCCTGACTCCAAGAGCTCATCGACGGCGGCATCTATCGCTTTTCGCTTGGCCAGGCTCACAGGACGCGGATTGGACTTCCAAGCGCGCGCGTCCCCAGTTTCAATGCGATGTTGCACCTGCTTGGTGCAGCCCGGCTGTTCGGTGAACATTTCGTCAAAGTTGTGCAGCAAAGCCGCCAACCTCTCTCGCTCTGGTCGGGACAGTCCATTGGCATTGGCCAACGGGTGGCCCATTGCGTCGCAGTGCGCGACGGAGCTCGGTGTTGGGTGGCTCATGGCGTCGTCGCGGTCAGTTCTTTCCTGTTCTGTCGCTTTTCCCAGCGCTGCCGCCATGGTCCCCGTAGAACTTTCTCGGAAACTCGAAAGGGGCGCCTGTGCCCCTCTCGGTACCCACCACCTGCCACGTCAATGATGATGCCGGTGTTGGCCAGGAAATCCCGTCCAAGAATGATGGGCACCGTCAGCCCGGCCAAATGGACGAACCGCTGTCTCTGCGCGCGTTGATTCCAACGTACCACGAGACGCACTGCTCCCCTCGATGTCGTCGACCCACAAGCCAACTGGAAAGTGGTCTCCCCATGCCTCACCCGAACGGACTTCTGTTGGAGATGCCTGAGGACCTCGTCCCCAATTAGCGACGCACTAGCCCCGCTATCCAGAAGGGCTGCGAAGTCCTTTCCCGCCACTGTCAGGGAAATAAATGGGGCCGCGGTGCGTGTCGCTGTCCCGACTCGATACGCCGTTGGCACGCACACCGTCGATGGGATGTCGGGGACCCGCTCGTTGGTCTGTTTCGCCGCCGATAACTTTATCGGCGGCCTCCTCCGTTTCCCGAAATCTCCCTTGTGCAGTCGCGCCTATAGTGCCCGATTTCGTGGCACCGAAAGCAGCGGCCTCGCCAACCTGGGATAGAGTTCTCCCCAGTGGGACGTCCGATGCGCTCACCCTTTGTGGCAGCGGGTCGGCGGCAGTCTGCTCCTGTGCTGCGGCGATCCGTGGTGCGCCAGTCGGCCGGAATTCCGTCGAGTGGACGGCCGCGCTCCTTCCTAGGAGTGATCCTGGTTCCAAGGCGTCGTCCGTGAGCTCCCAGGGAATTCCGCTGGGCTCACCGCTGGCCGCCGCCATTGCGGCCTCCCCCGTCGATAGCCACGTGGCACCGGCCCGTGCCAAGCGCATCGGGGTTCAAGCGTGTCGGTCGGTGCTGGGGGAAGGTGGTACCTGCGCTCCGCCAGTATGTCGGCCTGAACCCTGCGAGCCTCATGTGCGAGCTCACTCAGACTTCCGAATGGGCGCCCACGCAGATACCGCGAAAAGGTGGGATGCGCCTGCCTCACCACCCGCTCGACCTGCTCCTGGTCCGTAGCATTCGGATCGGCGATCTGCAGGAGTTCCTGCATCGCCCGCAGGTACTCGGCGAAGGGCTCAGCGGGAGCCTGCGTTCTTTCCTCCAGTTCCCTGCGCATTCTTGGCAGGTAGTCTGCCGGCAAGAATTCTTGTCGGAAGAGGGCCGTGAACTCGTCGAGTGTTCCGGCTGACTCGCCCACAAGGCGATGCCACGTGGCCGCCGGGCCTACGAGAGCCACCGGCAGAACCCTGCCTAGCGTCTCCTTCTCGGTCAAGCCGGTAGCCTTCCGATATCGCTGGATTGCCAGCAAGAAGTCGGTCGCGCTCATAGCTCGATCGCTGTGTCCGCTGTACTCCGGCACCGGAATACGGATGAGGGTTTTCGGCGTTTCCTCTGCATGCTCTGTAAGGCGTGCGCGAACGCCGCAACCAACGCCGTGGATTCACGGGACATCTCCGTGCTTTGCGGCATAGACACCACCGGCGACACCGTCGGCGTGTCCGGACTCAGCGCTGCGGTCATCGCCGCGGAGTTCCGCTCCGCCAGCCCCGTCGACGTCGCGACGTCGGCCAAAAACATTAAATCTGTGAGGGCGAAATTACCCGTGGCCATCTCGAACACTTGTTTGGACGTACCCTTCTCACCTTCGCAGTGCCGCGGTATAGACCCGCCAACCAGGGGGACCGCACCGCGTAAACTTTCACGCAGTGTCGTCGACGGACGTTGCGACCGTAATTACGGCTCGCCTGCCCCAACGTTGATGCGCCATTTGTGGGAATTCGCGTACCGCCGCCGATACGCCGTTCCCCACGTGGTCCGTCAACAACCAGAGTCCAGCCTGGTTCTTTCACGGGAGCGGGATTCCGCTCCCCGTTTATTGGTACATAAAAACGCAACGCTACAAAACACTCAATCTATACTACAAACACACGCGACATTACTCAAATATTTACAAACGTACGTTAAGCCCAAAGCTTAACACAAAGAGGGCCTCTAGGCCTCGTGTCCCGCTATTGCCCGAGAGCAGTTGCTAGCACTCGCCTTTCTTGAGCGCCGGCCGGAATCCTAAGAGACTCTTGCCTCCCGGTTACCCGACAATATCGACCGATGGGCGAGGAGGTTTTCTCCTCGCCCGCCATGGGGGCGTCTGCAGCGCCATCCAGTGGCTAGGAGAGAAAGCGGCCCGTCGGGAGCCGAATTCGAGATCCCGATCAATCCCGCGGCGACACGACCACGTGACCGTGTCTGAGGCGAGGCAACTAAATAGCTGCCCAGCGGCCAAGACTGCTAAATGGTT
>JAZHYW010048866.1:0-103527 GCA_037355805.1 Ixodes ricinus | reverse complement strand
TTGTGCGAGTGAATACGGTATTGCGTGTAGTTACACGTGATATGTGTATTATTATATCTACATTAATGCTGGAGCACAGGTTCATCTGCTTTTGCAGGGGCTGTGGTTACAGCCAGAACACCGAGCTCCGATTTGCTTCGATTGAAGGATAGAGGGTAGACCTCAAAGCAAGCTGCCTTGAGGTCTACCCACTATCCTTCAATCAGAGCCAATCAGAGCTCGGTGTTCCGGCGTTGCAACAACCCTGCAAAAGAAGCAGACAAACTTCCACTCCGCATTGATTTTACTTTGGGAAGCTCGTGTCAAAATAAATTGGATACATATATTAAAGACTGTCAACGCCACGTTTCTCTTTTTACCAGATCATTCCCACCTAGGCCAGTTTTTTTTTTCGAGGAAAGGTGGCAACCCTGGGCAATCACCCGCTTCTCTCGGGGACCAAGAGCAATCCCACTCTCAATGGCCCAGTGTCGCTGCAACCACAGTATCGTAAGCGAGCCGACAGAAGTGCCACTAGGGCACTCTGCACTGCATCCTCAAGCTCTCTCCCTTCTACCCTCTCGGCAAAGGGAGCACCTGCGGCGGGCCTCTTGCGGCACTAGGAGCAAGCACTTCCGTTGCCTTGCAGATAACGGTCCGCGGGTCGCCAGAACCACTCGCGCAGCCGTCACCTGCCCTTCTAGCCCACCGGAACACCGTGGTGCCCGCCGCCCCGCAACGTCCGGGCAGCGGCCCCTCCTTGAGTGACTCTCACCCTGGTGCTGGGCGTCCGGGAAGTGCATTGTGTCCAGGACATACTCCGCCACAATGCCCGACAGGAAGTTGGTCTCATTCTTGGTGAAGGTCAGGCTGAGCAGACTGGTCCCACACCTCAGGGCCAGCGTCTGCTCCGAGTGGCCGCACGAGCTGTTGGCCGGGTCCACGGTCGTCGTGTTGTCCAGCACCAGCACGGCATCCCTCCACTGCAAGTGAAGCGAGACCGGTGGGGTACCAAGGTCGCCACCCAACTCCAGAGATGCACGCATTTACCCACGCCCTACACGCCTCCGACCATTGTGCCCGCTGCATTTTTTATTTTAAATGCTTTACGAGTTATGCAAGAAAATCTTTTCCGACGAGCAACACGCCGGAGGCGTTATAGTCTGTTGCAACTCAAGAAGGTAGGGCGAGAGAAAGAAAAGGTCGGGGAGAAGGAAGCAGATGGATTGCTGGAGGGAAGAAAGGAAACCTCTCCAGCGTTCCGTCTGCTTCCTCCCCACCTTTCTTTCTCTCACCCTACCTTCGAGTTACAACGGACTATAGACTACGCTAAAGAAACACTGACACCCCCAAAAATTTTCTTTTTCATTTTTTTGCCAGGCAATTTTTTATGGTGGCAGAAGACTATTGAATTAATATTTTGCTACACAGTTACTGAATATTTTCAATAAAGCCAAAAAATGCAACTGCTCAAAACCAAAACCTGTGCACGGAGGTCGGAGAAGTAGAGAGGAGAGAGTGAATGGCGGAAGTCAGGTAGCTACACTCCGACCGTGCGCCTTTTTTTTTTCCCCTCAGCTTTTTTTTTTCTTTTTTTTGCACGCAGCAGACACGTTTTGCGGGAACCGTTTTTATACATTGAAGAGTTAAAAATGAGTAGCGAGTGCCCGTGGTGAGTTCCCGTGATCAGCTCCGAACAGAATACCCCCAAGATGTTGCGTGAAGAGCTGCCTCACATGTCCTGCATCCGAAAACGGCATTGTGCGGCAGAGTCTGCACAAGTTTCCGAAAGGTCATTGGCATTGGGACCAATAGCTGGCTGCAATTCCTGTAGAACAGTTACGAGCACCTCGGAAAGCGGACGCTACCCAATTCATATGCTCCTTGCATTTTGTGGAAAGTGACTGCATTGAGTTCGCAAATCACAAAAAGGGAATCTCATACCATTTAGTTCAGCGACATTTCGTTCACAACATTTGTTTTCTTCAGCAATACTTGTAAAAAAAAGCAATATAAATATCACAAAATGCTGGACAAAAAAAGAAAACTGTACGCCCACATTGGGGATTGAACTTTTGTCCGATGCGTAAGGTGGACATCTTTCCACCGAGCTACAGGGTGAACTCTTCGTAGTAATACAGCCAGCTGTAGGTCAGAAAGTTTGCTACCGATTTCCCTCCAGCAAAGGCACTCCCGGCTAGAAGTCGGGCAGCAGCGCGCACTGGCCACATTCACACCTAGTAAAGAAATCATACGCGTGCATATTCCACTCGAAGTACGCACTTCATGCTTGACGTTTGTGTGAGCGATGTCTTCAGCCACGGCAAGGGGCGACGGCTTGGCAACGTCTTTGTGCGATCGGCTTGGTGGTCGGGCGTGTCGTACGGGATGAATACCAATTCGTTTGATCTCTACCTGTGACATGTTGAAGAGGCTAATCGAACTCAAACCCTTTTGCATCTACATGGGGAAAAGCAGCACTGACTTTGCGGTGAGTGACGAATCCTGGCCAGCTATCGAAGGAATCATTGCCAGTTTAAGGCCTGCAAAGGTCGGAACCAAGGCTCTTCAGAAGGAGCAGCTGAGCCTCTGGGATTTCTTCAGTATATGACTGCAGTGCTCACTGGAAACTGCAAAGGTAGGCTCTGTTCTTGCTGAACGACTGACATCTTCCTTAAAGCAACAACAAAAAGGTTTGCCCCGGAACGACATTTTTCAAGCCTGGATCCTCGTTTTAACGTCCTTCTGGAAGATGAGAAAAAAATTGCCAGGGACCACCTGATGAAGACGTCGGTGGCTATGGAAAAGGTGCAAAAGCCTTCTTTGGCAGCCCCCGTGTCTGCCTCGTCTGGCAGAAAATCGACAGCGGGTGACTCTGCCGATGATTTAGACGCCTTACTGCGACTAAACGAGATGGCATCGAAAAGTCAACAAACAACCTTGCAAGCAGCGGATACTTTCATCAGGCCACTGCTTGACTCTTTAGGAGAACCACGACTAAAGAGTTTGGAAGATATTTTCAAGTATTGGGAAAACCAGAGGAGTATAAAACCAGAGCTCTACAAAGTGGCATCAGTCCTCTTAGATGTGCCTGTGACATAAGTAACAGAAGAGAGGGCATATTCAAGCTTGAAGTTTGTTCTCTCCCCACAGAGGGCAAACCTCAGCAAAGAAACAGAACTCTATTACGCTTGTTCGTAACAATGCAACCAGAATGAGCACCTGAGCTTTCACAGATGTCTATCTTTCTGCACCCCTACCGTAAAGTTCTGAAAGGACGCCCACCCAAAATGAAGAGATAAAAGGTGAAAAACATGGGGTGTGCTATCTTTGGAGATGCCACAGCAAAACTTTATCAAAAATTAATGATAAACACCCTGGCACCGGCTACAAACCATGTGATGCGGGAATTGATACCGCAGGTCGCTGACACCGCAAATTCGCATTTCGCGATGCGATAAACACGCGGGAATTCGCTACGAACTCCTGTGTTATAGGAAAGGATACAGCAAGTTGCGGATGCTGCAGATTCGCGTTTCATGGCACAAAGAACCTGCGAAAACCTGCAGAGAACTCGTCATCTGACGGGAACAAATATCACAAATCGCGGACGCAGCAGATTCCAGCTTTATCGTGAAATAAACACGTGGAAACCCGCTACAAACTTCCCTGTTACAGAAACCGATATTGCACGCACAGATCGCAAACCAAAAACTCTGGAATTTGCTACAAACTGTCATGTTACAGGAACAAGTACCGCAGATCGCGAACGCAGCAGAATCGCATTTCACGATGCAATATACACGCAGGACCAACTCGCATGGAATTGAGATCGCGCGTGCATATTGCAGACAAAAACGCAGGAAACCGCTATAAACTCGCTTGTTAGATGTGCTGGTACAGCAAATCGTGTAATAGATGCGATCAACGTTGGATATCGCGGGACGTCAGATGGGAATCGAAGGGTGGGCGATGTTTCGGAATTTTTATGTTAGATATTTAGCCAGAAAAAATGGGGTGGGCGATCTCTCAGGGGCAGGCGTTCTGCCGGAACTTTATGCTAATTTATTTAGTAAAGTCGAGCGAAGATGAAGAGTAACAAATATGTGCCTATACTTGTCGCGGCAGCAGCAGTACCCCACAAAATTCATCATTGAATTACTCGGTGTTCTAATTATTTGCTATTATATTGAGCAAAGCAGCACAATTTTAGCAATTGTCCTTCGGCTCATTGGGCTTCCACTATGAACTAATGTGTCCTATCTCGCATCCTGGTGCAGAAGGTCAGATTCTTAAAGGGACACTGACACCCCCAAAAATATTGTTTTTCATTTTTTGCCAGGCGCTTCATTATGGTGTCGGAGGACTACCCAATTAATATTTTGCAACAGAGTAGCGTATTTTTTAATAAAGCCAAAAGACGCAACTGCTCGAAACCGAAACCGAAACCCGCGCACGGAGGTCGGAGGAGTGGAGAGGAGAGAGTGGCGGAAGTCACGTGGCTACACCCGACCGTGCGCTTTTTTTTTTTTTTTTTTCCCCTCAGCGTAGCAGACGACATGCGGGCGGCGTAGCGGGAACTGTTTGTTGCGCGATTCTTTTGCAGTTAGTTTGTTCCGCTCGCTGTTCTGTACTCCAAGATGAGTTGTTTTGTACATTGAGGAGTTGGAGATGAGTAGTGAGTGCCCGTGGTTAATTTCCATGATCGGCTCCGAAAAGAATACACCCAAGATGTTGCGTGAAGAGCTGGCTCACATGTCCTGCGTCCGAAAAAAGTGGCATTGTGCGACAGAGTTTCTGAAAGATCAACGGGATCGAGATCAATGGCTGGTTGCAATTCCTGTAGAACATTTATGGGCACCTCGGAAAGCGGACGCTACCTGATTTATATGCTCCTTGCATTTTGTGGAAAGTGATTAAATTGAGTTCGCAGGTGTCAAAAAGGAAATCCCATCCCATTTAATTCAGCGACGTTTCGTCCACAACATTTGTTTGTTTCTTCAGTGATAATTGTAAAAAAAAGAGAAACGTAAACATCAAAAACGTTTGAAGAAAAAAAAAAACGCTTTCATTGGGGATCGAACTTGGTCCTGCCGCGTGTGAAGCGGACGTCGTCCCACTGAGCTACTGGCGCATCTTGTTACTGGGGGATCTCTTTCCTTAGTAATAATTCAGCCCTGTAAACTGTAAGTTGGAAAGTTTGCTGCCGATTTTCCTCCAGCAAAAGCACTCCCGGGTCGAAGTCGGGAAGCACCACGCATTGGCGACATTCGCACCTAGTAAAGAAATCGTACGCGTGCATATTCAACTCGAAGTAGACACGTCGTGCTTGAAGTTTGCGCGAGCGATGTCTTCAGCCACGAGAAGGGAGCGACGGCTCGGCGACGTCTTCGTGCAAATCGGCTTGGTGGTCGGGCGTGTCGTACGGGATGAATACCAATTCTTTTGATCAGTCCCAAATTTCTCTTTAAAGGCAGACAGAATTCGCCGGTACCGCGAACGACAGTTCTGAAGTAGAGGTCCCACGCCCGTCGTCCGCTGCCATCGCCGTCCCCGCGAGTCCCACGATACACGAAACGACGCACGCACAGAATGCTTCCGGTTCTCTGTGGAACTTTTTTTCAATCAACGTATTTGCAGCTTTTTAGAAGCCACAAAAAATGGGTTTCATATTTTTTTTCTATTTTTAATATTGAGTGTGTGTCTTCAGTGACCAACGACTTTCATTAAATTTGGTGGTCGCATCGATACCTTAGAAAACGGCCCGTGACCACGGAAAAGAGAGTGAGCGAGACTCGAACCGGCCAGTTCTTGATCGGCGGTTTTCGGGCGGAAAGAAACCGAATTTCGAGTCGCAAATTGTGTTCTGGGTAGTTGGGCTCTCATATGTCATGTCCAACTAAAAACCTCGGCGAGCATAAATACCCTGCCAGTGTCCCTTTAAAGGGACACCGACACGCGCCAAAAATGTTTTTTTTGCCAGGCGATTCATTATGGTGTCTGAAGACTACCAAATTAATATTTTGCTACAGAATCACGCATTCTTTTAATAAAGCCAAAAAACGCAAATGCTCAAAACCAAAACCTTCGCACGGAGGTCGGAGATATAGAGGATGAGAGAGCCGAAAGTCGCGTAGCTACACCCAACCGCGCACTTTTTTTTTCGCGCGCAACAGACGAATTGCGTTGCAGGAACCGTTCGTCGTGCGATTCGTTTGCAGTTAAATTTGTTCCGCTCGCTGTTTTGTATTTCAAGACGAGTTGTTTCATACATTTAAGTGTTGGAAATTAGTAGTGAGTGCCTGTGGTGAATTCCCGTGATCAGCTCCGAAAAGAATACCCCAAGATGTTGCGTGAAGAGCTGACTCACATGTCCTGCATCTAAAGGTGGCATTGTCCGGCAAAGTCTGCACAAGTTTCCGAAAGATCAACGTAATCGGGACCAATGGCTGGCTGCAAGTCCTGTAGAACATCTAAGGGCACCTCGGAAAGCGGACGCTACCTAATTCATATGCTCCTTGCATTTTGTAGAAAGTGACTACATTGAGTTCGCAGGTGTCAAAAAGGGAATCCCATACCATTTAGTTTAGCGACGTATCGTCCACAACAATTGTTTTTTTTTCAGTGGTAATTGTAAAGAAAGAAATGTAAACATCGCAAAATGTGTGACAAAAAAAAAGGTACGCCCACACTAGGGATTGAACCCGTGCCCGCTGTGTGCGAAGCGGACGTCCTTCCACTGAGCTACTGGGGGAACTCTTGCGTTCGTAGTAAGGCAGCCAGTCGACTTTAGGTCACAAAGTTTGCTGCCGAATTCCCTCCAGTACCTGCACTCCTGGCTCGAAGTTGGGCAGCACCACGCATTGGCCACATTTGCATAGCAAAGAAATCGTACGTGAGCATATTCAACTTCGAAGTACGCACTTCGTGCTTGATGTTTGCGCGAGCGATTTCTTCAGCCACTACAAGGGATGACGGCTCGGCGACGTCTTCGTGCAATCAGCTTGATGGTCGGGCGTGTTGTACGAGATAAATCCCAATTCTTTTGATGGGTCCTAAATTTCTCTTTAGACGGAAGACAGAATTACGCCGGTACTGCGAACGACAGTTCTGAAGTAGAGGTCCCATGCCTGTCGTCTGCTGCCATCCGCGAGTCCCACGATACGTGAAACGACGCCATGCTGAAAATTACGCAGTGAACGCACTGGATGCTTCCGGTTGTCTGTGCAACCTGTTTCTCAATAAACGTATCTGCAGCTTTTTGGAAGCCAGAAAAAATGGGTTTCATATTTTTTTTCTATTTTTAATATCGAGTGTGTGCCTTCAATGACCCATGACTTTGATTAAATTTGGTGGTTGTGTCTAAACCTTAAAAAGCGGCCCGTGACCACGGAAAAGAGTGAACGCGACTCAAACCGGCCAGTTCTCGATCGGCGGTTTTCAGGCGGAAAGAAACCAAATTTTGAGCCGCAAATTCTGTTCTGGGTAGTTGGGCTCCCACATGACACGTACAACCAAAACCTCGGTGAGCATAAATACCCTTCCAGTGTCCCTAATAACCCCCAAACAATTTTTTTTTTCAAGAAAATTGAGAATGCGCGATGAACAACCCACACCTTGAAAACATATGTGTAATCAATAGGATCTAAAAAATTTATA
Organism: Ixodes ricinus; assembly: GCA_037355805.1. Taxonomy (NCBI): domain Eukaryota; kingdom Metazoa; phylum Arthropoda; class Arachnida; order Ixodida; family Ixodidae; genus Ixodes; species Ixodes ricinus. Next base: position 95,889 of record JAZHYW010048866.1, on the reverse strand, counting down.
GTTAATTTTCAACAAAAAAATATATTTTGTTTTTTGTGTAACATATTGCAAATCACCCTGGGAGGACAACACGAGACGTCCGGACAATGATCGGTCTGGTTGCTTCAAGAGTTCTCTGCCCCACCCACGTTCCCATCTGTAATCTCAAAAAGCGACTCGAGTCTGAGGCGCGGTTAAACTTTGAACTTAACGGGAGTACAAAGTGTGACAACACAAACAAGGGATCGATCGTGGTGAATCGGCAGCTGAATCGTGCACTAGTCTTAGGCTACAGGTTGCGTTATTCCACACTCCAGGTGTGAGCAGGAGTGAAAGACAGGTTGGCGCTATGTTGTGCGGTGTACACAACATAGCGCAATAGCAACATAGCATTTAAGTTAATCATAACATTAATATAAAGGCTTGACGAATCGACTTGCCTCCCCCTTTGTGCACAGCGAATCCTTTGCAATGTGGCTCTTCTCGTTCGTCCTTTCAGTATTTGTCGGTTTGTAACTCTAAACTAACACTGATGTATAACCTCCGTTTTTGTACAAAGGTAATCACCTTAGCCTTAGAAGAAATAACCTTGGAAGAAATCGTTGCAGAAGCAATGTTTCTCGCTTATCTACAAACTTTTTCTCAAAATATTACGAGTCGGTTAAGGAACGAATGGCGTCGCACATTTCTTTGGCGCTTATATCCGTGGGCTTTACAGAAATTTGAAACACGAAGGTGGAACCCGAAGCAAGGGCCAGGCAAACATTTCTTTGAGAATGCCAGACTACGCACCTTAGAGTCCTTGGCGAGGTAGGACACCTTCAGCTGGAGGGCTGCAGTCACCATCATGCAGGTCTGGTTGTCGGCATCCCTCAGGACATACTTGTTGACAGGGGTCGCAGGCGGAGTTGGGGGCGCAGCAGTGGTTGTCGGGGCTAGCGTCGTGGGGGCATGAGGTTGATGGGCGCGTGCGTCGTGGGGGCAGGAGTCGTGGGTGCATGAGTTGTGGGGGCATGCGTCGTGGGGGCATGTGTCGTGGGCACATGTGATGTGCCGGTCGAACTCTCCTGGCCTGCGGAGAAAAAGGACTTTACTCGACAATTCACCAGCAAGAAAAGTGGTCGTCGGCGAGGCATTTGTAGGGATTATGAACACTCTCCCCCTTCCACCTTGTGCAGCCACAGCGCACTTGAAATGCTCCGCCGCAGCATTTGAGACTCACATTGAAGCAAAAGAATCTGACCGAAATTAACCGAAACAAAATTTTATACAGTCGTAATTAGAAGCCAGAGACAATATTACACATCAAAGAGTCTGTCCTGCTGACATTTTCAATTATAATTGCCTATTGCTAGGTTACCTATGCAATTATCTCGGGTACCCAAGTAATAGCGAGACAAACTGGCAAGACAGATGCCAGACATATCTGCAGTTGCAAGTCCCCAAGGTTTACTAGGCCCGTTTCACACGAGCGAATTTCCCCGGCTCCGTGACATTGCAAGAGTGATGCTCGATATTTTGTTTAACAGCATCGATAGAAATAGAATTCCATCATACAATCTGGACACCAAGTTATCAGTAACGTATTTATATGTCCTCAAATAGCGCCGTGAATGCATGCCAGAAAAAGTCAAATTTTATCGCAATAATCAGCGCCACATAGGGCTGCACGAAGGTATATTGCATCTCTGATCGCTGCGGCCTCAAACCTTTCAGTTGTCAGTTTCAGTCCAGATCAATACTTTATTTATTTACAAGTACTCTTGGAGCCTCTAGGGGCGTTGCAGAGGGAGTGGTTGATTAGTGCCAGGCAAAACGTGTTACCAGTGGTGGTAACAATGTCGTTGGGAAGGCCATATCAGCCGACGATAGATTGTTAGAAGTGAATGCTGATAGGCTGTTCTTAGGTCGAGCCTAAGGTACTGTTTTTGGGCCTAAGCTTGCACGCTGGTTTTGTACAGGGCATTTCAACAAACTTGATTTTAAGTTACCCACGCAGCTTTGAAAGAAAAATAATGCTGAAAAATCTTTTGCTAGTCTAGATAGAATGATGGGCAGCACAGACTGTCTGGTGCAGCCAATCAGTTCTATCATACTATCTCGGCCAATATCAGTTGAAATGCTGCTCCGCGTGATACTAGCAGAGTTGCCCGTGCATTTTGCTGCAGATTGATGCACGCTGAGGCAAAGACAACTCCCCTCCGGCACTCGCTGCTCCACTCTGCACTTACTTGCTATCAGCAACTGAGACGGCACTTCTCAACTGTGGCGGGACTGTGCGAATGGACACCTGGATTGCCGGGTTTTTTCAAAGTTCCCACTCCAATACATCTATCTCATCAGCCAGTTTCGTTATGCCGCTGCTGTCACAATTTATCGAAGGAACTTTAGTCTGTCCACATGGGACAGCCTCTGAGCTTTGCACATGCAGAGCACGAGAAGGCACGAACAGACTGGTTGACACGCTTAGTGAGACCGGTCTATTGGAAAGCGGTTCACAAATACAGCTGTGACTAAATTGGAAACTGTACACCAATACAGCTGCGACTACCTAGTGGTTCTCCTTGTCCCTCGAGAACGGCGTTCCTGCGGTGCATTCCCAGGTAGATTTTATTCCCGGTGGGCGTGAATTATGAGATTCACAGCCGCTAACGACCTTCTCTACACTATTGCCGTTGCCAGAACTCTTTCAGATGTCCGAGGCATTTGTCAAATTTTTCGGATAAATCTGGCAAATACAGGGAGACATCCATGTTGGAGCAACTCAACTGCGGACTGCTCACTCCGTGATCGTGAGTCTGGAACCTTCAGAATTTGTTTCAAAGAAGTTCTCAAGATTTATGTTGTGCCGTGATAGGTTGTATAGTCTGGTTAAACCAACGTATGTCACCACCACTTTCTCGCTCACAGATGGCACTGAAGTGCAGTGCGGTACCAAGAGCGCCATTAGGGAGTTGTCTTACCCTTAGCATGTCCAATAGTTCGCAAAAAATGCGACAGGCAGCTCCAATAGTACCGTGCACCATACAGTGCAACATTCCGGCTCTTATTGGCCGCGATAGTACAGTCTGCAGTAATACGAGCATGGCCGAACTATGGTGGGCAACGCTTCGTCGTATGCACAGTCAGAGCCTGGCGGAAGACAATGAACGTCTGCTGGAGGCATAGCTTCCCAATTTTTACCCTGACCATAGTACTAGCCGGAAGGGTTAAAATGCCACACGGGTGCCTCCAACGTGCCAGGCCATTGAACCGACTGCCACATTGCGACAGCAGGAAATGTCCATCCCAAGCTCCTGCTTAACGTTACCTCCCCGCGTGGCTTTTGTGCCATCCTGGGGATGCCACTGGCCCAGTTCATACTGCCACACTCTATAGACAAATTCGCCGACTGGAGGTTTAAAGGGCGGGAAGTTAGCCTGCAGTGGTGTCTTGTGTACGCTCCAGACGAGCAATCTGGCAATTTGGCCAGCGTAACGCGACTTTTTTCACGCTTTCAGACGACACAGCCGTGTCGCCTGTGTTGTCCCGCGCATTTCTCTAGTTTATGCGTGCCCTGTTAACCGACACGCTCGCCGTTCGAGGGAGGATTTTCTGCTCTCGTGTCAAGAGCGTCGGCTCACACCCTCCCACAAGCACGGCAGCTTCTTCCGAGGGTGTCGTGTTCGGCAGTCAGTTGTTCCCCTTTCGGGCTCGGAGAGCGCCGAGAGCGTTTCCAAAGCACGGCCCTGGGTCGCCCGACAAGCTGAATATGCGACGCGGCGGAGAATTACCGGCGACCCAGTTTGCGAATGAGAGCGTCACTAATCAGTGCGGCGTTCGGGACTCGATCCCGAGCATTGCCGGCGCCGAACTGGACGGGCCAGCGTCCTTGAGGGGCGTCCATTGCGACCCCTGAGACCGCTGGTAGCGGCGGTAGCACCTACACTCGCCCCTTATCGCCTCCATTGTTGTTGGGGGGCGTCGTTTTATCCGGGACGTGCTGCCCCCGCGTGCGCGACAGTTAGGCCCAGCGGACGTATGGCACAGGGGACAAACCGTCCTCGGCCGGGCGTGAGTCAGCACCCCGAGGCTGGTCGGCTGCTGCGCAGCCGTCACGGGTGCGCGTCACCAGAATCCGCCAAGTGATGTCCCGCGGGGCGAGCTTCACTCACCCGCTGCCAGAGTCGCCAAGGCCCAGACGGCCACGAGGACCACGAACCACTTCATGCCGACCGCCGGGAGCGAAGCTGAACAACGCCGCAGAAGACCTTCGGGACACCTTTGAGACCGAGAAGGTTGACGAGCCCAAGTTGTCGTCAGTGCTCGATCTGCTCGCACGTCTCACATCTGATTGCGGATCACGAGAACGACCGGAAGTGCGCAACTGCCGGAAGTTTCTAACGTCGTAACGTTAGCAACGGTAGCTGATAAATTTGAGGAGATAAACTGTTTCAAGCGGCTTCCACAATACATATGCCCTTTCATCCCGTCAGTAATCACGAACATCGCGCAGCGCCAAAAATGATTAATGTTGCAGCGTGTTGTCCACTAATCTCCTATGACAATTGCTGGATCGCGCATCCTCTCTTCGCCTCTTCCCTCTCTTGGTTGCTGTAGCGCGAGTGAAGTCACCGGGCGGCTCATCTTGCATGCCAGAAATCGCGTTTATGGAGCGTTGCGGATGCTGGTAGCAGCGTGCTGAAGCCACGTTTTTCACTCGTTTGTCGCCATTCGCCAAAGAAGTTGTTTAAAACCTTGTGTAAACCGTGAGACTTACCGTTAACAATACGCAAACATTTCTATAGAAGCTCACTGCTGCAGGAAAAAGGCATAACTCGTCGAAAGCAAGTTTTGCAGGTCTCGCGGTGTGATCCAAGCTTTCTTGGCACGCCGAAGCGGCCGAAGCGTTGTCTCTCTGTGCTTTCGTATGCTTGGATACCAATCAAGAATCGACACCGTGTGGCTGTGTTTTGCGAGTGCAATGTGCGTGAAGCCGAATGTGCCTCTGGAGCAGCGGTTTACTTGCTCCAGAAACGAACTTGCTTGATCCAGCGTCCAGTCAGTCCAGTGGCGACGTCTTTTTCGTCGTTGGACGGCATTGGACGGTTTACGGAATACCGCGCACAACAGCCACAACAGCCCGTGATCTCATCCATCCATCCAACTTGCCCTTTTATTTGTAAAAATCGGCCGAATTACGCCAGAAAACGTACGGAAAGCTGGCAACACGGTGCATCAATTTCGCGCCCTTTTTCTTGGGTGACGTAATCGAGGTATCCAAATGTTCTTGCACGTTATCCAAATGCGAGGATAACTTTTGAACATAACCAAGGTATTCGTGAGCGCCGGAAGATGAGGGTGAACGGAAACTTGCTGTCAAGCTACCAGCGGCAGACGGTGTGCCTTCTCGGCAGGGTGCTGCAGGTGGGTACCATATACTGGAACGAAAACGCATGTGCGCCTTCCATCAACTAGCCAGTGACATGGTGACATGCTTTGAGGCTCGCGCCAACGCTCCTGGTGCTCTGCCGGAACACCGCGAATCGGGGATTCCTGGGAAAGGTGGATTCACAGCGCTTTTCGTTTCGAAGTAAAGAGGAAATCTCATAACTGAGGTATTAGGCGGCGCACAACTGAACGAGCTGATTCCAAAGCACAAGCTCTCTGGCTGGGGGCCTCCTTCCTGACATTTATAACCTACGCGTTGGTTCTTTTCTCCACCGCAGTGGCAGGCGTAGGAAACAAACAACAGCATTTAGCCCCTCAACTCGCAGCCAGAATAAGCGGCCACATGATCTGGAGCCTATTAATGTCACCAATGTTTAATGAGTAAAGTTATACGCACTGTTGCTGTCAGCCAAGCAGCTAACGTCTACTAGAATCGGTCAGTTGGGAAACTGCCATAGAGACTGCTCTGAAAAAGTGGCACCGATCCGTCCACGAGAACCGAGCTAATGGCGATCACAACGCCGCCATTTCTCCCGCAGCGGCCAGTCGAGGAACTGCACGTGACTTCCATTTTCATTGTAATCGGCCATTTTGGGGCCAGAACAGATACTGTGGAAAGGGCTTCGAGGTACCGCCCCCGTCTCCCAAGCGGACGCGCCGCGGATTGCTACTAGGTTAATATGCGCTAGCTCGGGACGCGCTACCTGAAATCACCGCTGAGGCACGGTTGTATAAAAACAATATTAATTGTACTGCAAAACTTGCAAACTAAAGATTTTAGAAAACAACACGCGCCCTCCGTTTTGTACTAATCTCCAATAAACGTTACTACAAAAGAGTTTTTTTCGTTGGTTTTTACGCAAAAACATGCTTTCTAAAAGCTCAAGGCGACTACAGTTAAGACAAATGATACAGGACCCGTATCGTCAGGTCGTGGACGAGACTTATGAGCTTCCATGCTCTATCTGTGTAGCATTCTAGAGGGTCGATGCTACAGCAGTGCTTGGCCCGAATAGCTGCAGTGCCGTCCCTGGCTTGGCAGCGCAAAGCAGAGTCGCGCTATGAAGATGCTGGTCTGGACAGGCGGAACAGGCATCAGAACATTGGCCTGCAGCCACGCAACAAAAGACGGTCAAACTTACGTGAGTGAAAACACACTATAGGGGGCGTGCTAGTTCCTATCAAAATGTCTGTCATCTGGATGATCGCCAAAGAACAGCAGTACGAGTTTGGGTCTGCGGCTCCTAGAGTAATTCGTAATTTTGTGAAATACGAGCGATATAAGAGTCGTACCTGACACATGCATGTCAGGAAGGGGTGCGCAAGCACCTTGATTCAGAAGCCAAGAGACCACGTTTCGAAATTGAGTCGTGACCACTTTGATGACTATCATCATCTGCAAAATGGCATATGTGCTGTACACTAATGGCAGCCTTCAGTTTACCGATAAAGGAGGAAGTTGAATATGCTTACGTAAGCAGATGATTCAAAACGTTAGCGCGATGCAAAGCAGGAATTGGATGCAAGAGCTACGTAAGCGTTCATTTCTAAATCGGGCCCAGTCAATCTGTTAGTAGCACACAAACGGCTTCCAATCCCTTTGATGTATAGAATCTCTATCGAGGCATTTATGTAGGTTGGCGCTTCGTTCGGGCTGGTTGCGTCATCTTCGCCATTTACACTGAAAGATATTGGGAAAGAACTGTACAGTGAAGCGCACATTCTCGTTTGCTGCTGACTTGCGAAAGTGACATGCCCAATAAAATACTGCAGACTATAGGTTCATTGCAGCCATTAGTATGGTAAAAGTTAAACTGCCATTTGAGGCACCAGGTGCCACTGAGTTCCAGAAAGGGTCTATCATCCAGAAGCTGGTGTTGCTCACTCCGCTATACCACCATTGCTGAAAGATTACTCCGTTTGCCCCAGGCTGAGACAGCGGTGAAAGAAGGGCCACGTCCTCTTCTTCGCCACCTGATCACGCTCCCTCCCGTATCCTCGGTGACAGGTCAGGTGACAAGGCGGCTGATTGGTCAGAGCGAGGCCCCCAGCTCCTATTGCATTCTCAGCTTAGGGCTCCCCTCAAACCAAAACTAGCGCCCTCCTCTTTGACATTAGAAACGAGGGACTTCAAACAACTCGACTCACAAAGATATTTACAAACGGCATAAGTCTTCCCAAACAGATGACTACAAAACAGTATAAGAAGTAAGAAAAAGTTGAGGAATTTCAATTCGTCTAACCGTTTACACTGGAGAAAACTTTTGGTACTGTTTGGGCAGAAGCTTGATTAGTTTTAAGCATGAACCATTGAAAGGATGCAGACTTAAAACTAGTCCGTTAATATCTCCAGCAATCTATTTCGATCAGTACGTAAACGGCTGGATCAGAAGTATCCCAGGCAAGAGCTGGGAGAAGGAGAGAAACAAAATATGAGTGTGCAGCATAGCTGGTGTAGGTCAATTTTAAACATTTTTAACCCGGGTACAATCAGCATGCTTTCTCGGCTGCCGGTCGTGTCACTGGTTTCTGCTGTGAAATAGCAGACGCTCGCAATTCAGGCTCGCGTTCGATTCCATCGTTCGCGGGACACGATTTCAAGTGACGCCTCGTAGGAGACAAACCCCCGTTGTCTGTTCTTGCTGCTCGCCCGAGCAATGCATGACGGGATTGCATTCTGGCGCAAGCTCGGTTCTCTCGGTGCAGCGAGTCCATGCACACGTAGAGTGCCGGCGCCAAAACCAACTTTGAGGTGCAGCCACTCTTGGAGTGCCAGCGAACCCGCCTCCACATTGCAAGTGGGCACAAGTGCAGTGAAACGAACTTGCTATGCGCCGAGAAAGTGAGGGAGAGAAGGGGATGAGAGCTCGCGGGGAGCAGCCGAGCTCTGATTGGAACGATTAGTGGGTAGGCCTAAAGCTAGCAGCCTTTGACTCCACTGCACTCGTCTAATGCGACAGAACGCCGGCTTTGCGCTTTCGCATTCGAATGCGTTTGACGACAAAGGCAGCCTTTGTCTCCACCGCACTTGTCGAACGTGTTAGAGCGCAGGCGTTTGCGCTCTCGTATTCAGACGCGTTTGACGAGTGCAGGGCAGCTAGCTACAGGTCTACCCACTAATCATACGAATCAGAATTCGGCGTTCTGTCGTCCCCGCGCGATGTCATCTCCTCGTCTCCCTTACTTTCGGGGCGCATGACATAGCCACGTGCTGGGGTTGGTAGAGCACGGGCATATGCAGAGTTTTACGCATTGTTAAGGTCAGTCCAAATTGTCACTTTAATGTGGCTATTCCCGTTGTTGCAGCGATTGGGCATGAGCCACTACTCGAATGCATGTCGAGGCGTAGATCGTCACGAGTTCAGATCGAATTCCCATGCGGGGATCAGCAGAGCTCGATGACAAAACCCTGGAAATCACATTATTGGCGTTGTCCTCACAACTTTGTCGTCAATGTTTTGCGAAGGAGAGACTGAAAGAAAATGTTTGCTTTTATCCTTTGAATTCCATCGCACCCAAGGCGCTTCTTGGTCAGTGGCGTTGCATTGAGTTTTCTTGGGTCCGATCTGGTGCCAGTAAGCTCGTGTAAAGTGAGAAACATTCCTACCCAATATCGTTGCACAGCCACCTTAAAGGAGTAATAAAAAATGTATCTGCGGGTTCTTAATTTTCTTATATGCATAAAACCACAAAAACATTGATTCCCGAGTACTACGGTGAAATTTCCTTCCCCTCTGCACTTTTGCAACTATCAACAGGCCGTAACGCTAGGTATGATCTTTGGGGGGGATAGAGCAAAACGCGCCCCTTGCTTTCTCCTTAGCGGCGTGGCCAATTTTCCTTTGGCAAAAGGTTGTTGCATTACCCCAACACCGGACCCACCGGCAGGGTTGAGACTCCTCTGTCCCCCAGCCAGGCTGTTGCATTTCCCTGTTATTTCGCAGCTATTTCGCCGACGACACTAGTGATACTCTCGCAACCTCTTACCGGCGAATCTCGTCGGGTGTTTCCTGACCTACCTTCACGGCTTCGTCTTTAGTCTGCCAGGTGCTACGAGTACCTGCTCTGCTTCAGAAGGCTGGCGAGCGAACCTGCCACCGCAGCTTTCTGTTCCAGCGCGCTAGGTGCCGTCGATTTCGCTAGAGTTGCCGATACTCATGGACAACTTCCTGCGGCTACGCAGTCAAAGCCGCAGGCACGAGGGCACTCGAGCACCTCGACTGCCGATCATAGCTGCGCACGTGTCGCTCGTCGTCGTGCAAGAGGTGTTTGCTCTTGGAGGGAAGCAAACGTCCGAAAGATGAGCCCAGTGGCCGACCGGGCGGCACCACCACTGTTTGCACGACGGCCTGTTTTTCACGCCGTTGGGGCGACGACAAATCCAGCGCCCCACGATGCCACCGGTATTACCGAGCTTTGCTCTGGAAGCGTCGGGCCACGCCGTCCTTCGGTCCCGCGAGCCAGTCATCTCGCGCGTTCCGCGACGCATCTCGCGTGCCGGAGGCCCATCACCAGTTTCGTGGAGAGGAGCCAATTGGACCAAAATAACTCAAGGTCGACACTTTTTTTGATTTTTTAATCGGATTTTGGGAGGGCAAGTTTTTATTTGTTGCATGCCAGATGTTAAACTTGCGAGGCACAGGACGAAGCATCGGTTAACAACTGGATGCGAGGAGTTGGAACATATCTTGTGCACTAGGTTGGCCGTGGTAGCCTAGCTTGGGCCGACAGTGGCGCATCTGCCCCAGTGTCGAGCAACGTTCTCCCATTGCAGAGCGAGGTGTCCGGCATGTCCCTGAAGCTGGAGTCCCCTGACAAGCAGGTGGTGCAGGTCATCATGAAGAAGCCGGTGAGTGCTCAGCCGCCCTCCGGGAGAGGGGCCTCGACGCGACAGATGCCCGGCGGTCGGGGTCGCTGACCAAGAGCGATGCGGTGCTCCGGGCCCGGTCTCGACAGCGTTGGTGGGAGTGCCTCGGAGCGTCTGGGACCTTAGCCCCTCTCTGGAGCCCGCTTCCTCGCGTGCCCGTCTAAAATTGGGGCTTTTGCGATGGACAAACAAATTGGTGACAGTCTAGTGGCTCGATAAATGTTTACTTCGGAAGAAATTTTTCAGCCGTAAAGGGTGCGAAGGGTATCAATGCACAACCGTTGGGCGAGTTGATGCCAAATCTTTGAAAACGTGGTCATGCCTTAAAGACACAGGCACACGAGCGAGCGGCGTTCTCCCATTGCAGAGTGTTGTCTATTCTTCCCACCCCACTAGAGTTCCAGAGGTCCCCTTCACTGGCGCTCTCTTTCCTCCAAGTAAAAGTAAAACACCTAAAGACAGGGACAGAAGGTAGATGCTAACAGGACACGGCATAGCAAGTCCAGAATGCCATTGCGGCGTTCCTGGAGTCTTAAAAGAGGCCCATCATCTTAAAAAAAAAAAAAAAAAAATCTAGGTTTGCATTTATTACACGGTCTGCCGTGTGCACGGGCCGAGAGGGAGCGCTGCTCAATACTTCCAGAAGATTTGTGTTTACTCTTACCTCGAATGTCAACGCTAGTGTTCAAGATACCGAGTGTAATAGATAAGGCTAGCGCGGCCTTGCCGACTCACTCTTCCACTAGCCAGCTGTCACGTCACGACGCTCGCTGCAGCTTTTTTCACGCTCATTCTTTTGTTTCTGGTACAAGTTTGCCAATTTATTTTTGAGGTTTACGTTTGTCTATCCCTTTTCATCCGCACCTTTGCCTATCCCTGATGCCCGAAGGCGCGTCTCCCCTGCCGCAGATTGAGGAGCCCCTGGAGGGCCTGCTGGAGGTGGTGGGCGAGGTGACCGCCAAGCTGGCCGTTGTCTGCCACAGCTATGTCCTCTTCCCGCCCGGCATGTCGCAGAACTTCGGTGAGTGCCTCCAAGCCCGGATGTTCACGACCGTCTCAAACCCCAAGGAATGCCTTTCTCCAAGTTAAGCACAACTCTAGCCGATCCAAAGCTCCCGTCGACGCGTAACTAGGAGCCAAACACTCGCCCGTGTGCACATTATCGTCTACGAAGTCCCAAGGCTGGTTCTGGGGCGGTTCTTTGGCTGATCGGTGAGGGGAACGGGGGTTCCTCAAGGTCGGAAAGTCCGAGCTAGAGGATTTGCTCGTGCACTCACTGTGGCAACCAAGTTCTGCTTTGGAGCACCTCAGGAGCCACAAAAGTCTAGTTTCGTTGCAGTATAAGTAAATCTTGGAGCTGGTCACCCAGGTCAAACGTGGGCTATAAGCATGGAGGTGTTTTTCTAAATACAAAAAGATGTCACAACGAGAAAGGATCTCCACCTGACGTTCCAGAACCATTTCCACGATGGCACAATTGGCAGAGCGCCTCCACACCTGTCTTTCTATTCTCTATTGGTCTGTGTTGTAACCATATGTGCTTTTTGCCTTATAATTCAACTTTATTATATTTACCACTCTACTCCCATCCATAATGACGTTGGCCTTGAGAGTATTCAAATAAAGAAATATAGTGTATGTCCTAAGACGCTCATTTTTCCACCTCTGAGCGGGCGAGGATTTTTAGACGCGTTTCAATAGCCCATGTAATACCCGAGAAACTAATTGTTATCAATGAAAAGAGCAAAGTTTTAAAACCGTACGCAAAACATAGTGTTTGTATGAATATAGTTCGTTATCCGAAAGCACGAAGAAGGGTTCCCGACGTCGTCACTTAATGCGAAACATGCGCCCCTTGCGGCCGACGCGCAAAAGAGCCCTTTCTTCGGAGCGAAGTTTTGCGCTCAAGTTGATCCAACTTGGCACGCGCCGTCCGAGCGGCCGAGGAGCAACAGGCCGCACACGCCACTCCTCGGCCGACGCGGGGACGTCTCGACGGGTGGTCTGGTAGAGATGTCGTCGGTCGATCCTCGGGGGACGGTGGGCCTTGCGAGAGAGAGAGACGAGGGAGCGCTGGAAAGACATTTATTGGCCGGTCGTACTTCTCCCCCGCCTGCAGACATGGAGACCTACAACCGGCTGGTGGAGCTGATGAATGAGCGCAAGGAGCACTACCCGACCATGGCCAGCTGCTAGGCTCCCCAGCTCAGTCGATGCGGTCCATGGCACCGCACTTGCAGCTGCAGCCCGTCACGGGGCACTCCGTGTGGTCCCTGCGAGGCCAACCGGACGTCGGCACCCTTGTTACCTGGCCGCTCACCCTGGCACGCCCGTCGTTTGTCCTTTTAAACTTAAAGGTTTACAAACGCTTTTGCCGACGCTGGCTGTCGCGAGCGAGTGAACCTTTGGTGACTGTTACAGACTTGTCTAGAGTTCCGGAAAGAAAGCCGACCTTCGAATAAATGTGCTAGTTCTCTAAGGCAACCGAGTCCAGAAAAGAAGCTTCTATACGTCCCCCAAAAGCGTTGTCGATAACCGCGGTCCCCTGAAGAGCGTTTAGGCTCTTGGGAGCTCCCTCACTGTCGGTACGAGGGGCCGCTACCCACCCGAACCAGTCTGCCAGGTGCACGGCGTGTCCCCCGTGGCGGCAGCTTTGGCACCAGGTGAACCAGGTGGACAGTCCAGAGAGCTTCTCCTCCTCGGCGGGGTCCGGTCGCCCCTCGGGGTCTCGGGGGGCCAGTCCCCGTCCCCTTTCTTCCACAGGCTCCCCGCGGGGGTCCCCATGTTGGTCAGGCACAGGGCGCACCGGGGCAGGGGCTTGCGGCAGCTCGGGCAGCACGACACCTGCGCACGCCGGGCTTTCATCCTTCTCGCCGGTCCCCCTTTGCCCACCCGCCGTTTTGGACTGTAGTCCACTTGGCCGGTATTTTGCCGAGAATGAGCGCACAAATGATTCTCGTGGCATCCGACGTGCTTTGTCTTAGGTGCTCCTTCGTTTGTTGGTTCATGTCAACTCGTGTACTGTAGCAGAATGCTCGCGATTTCTGAAGGAAGCGAGGGTCGCCGACCGCTCCGGACGCAAAATAGCCGACGATTACAATATCGGCCTCCATGCCATATCGCTTCGCCACGATACTCGGTCCTCAGCAGACTTCTTTTTCGTTCGCTAGCGGACGATGCGCGGCGTTCTCATTTTATTTACGTCTGCGACGAGGTCGGTTCACTTTGTAGTGGGCCGACCCCGTTTTCGCTCCTGTTGTCGAACAAACTGTCTGCGAACAACGGTTCAAGAGAAGCAAGTCGAATCTTGCGCTCGCGGCGACCGGGGAGACGACCTGACGGGGCATGTCGGGTGCTTGCCCCCGTCATCGCGTACCGGGAAGGAAATGTCCGAGGAGAAATGAATAGAAGTATGGTAGGCCCTCCTTGATATATTTTAGGTCGATACTCTCCCAGCTGTTACGTTCACAACCGCCGTCGCAACTCCCGCGGGGACATCTGTTTCCAGTTTCTTGCATTTGCCTTAAACAGCTACACCTCCCCAAAAAAATTTTTTTTTCTTTTTGTGTTAGGCACGTTATTAATATGGTGTTGGAAGACTACCCAATTAATATTTGGCTACAGAGTTGGATATATCTTTAATTAACCCAAAAATTCAACTGCCCAGAACCGAAACACGAGCACGGAAGCTCGTGGCCAGAAGTCACGTGGCCACACCCGACTGCAGTTTTTTTCTCCGTTTCTCCGGCGTGTGAAGGAGAAAACGAAGCTGCATGCACCAATTGTTGCGCGATTGTTTCGCACTTGTATCCATTACACTCGACATTCTGCGGATCGATTGGCCGGTACCACAAACAGTACCAAAGTAGCGGCCCCATGTCCGTCGCAACGTCGGTTCGTCGTGCGCCACCATCGCGTCCAGCCCGCGGGACGTCGCCATATTGAGAATGACGTGTACATGCAATTTCCGTAATCTGTGCATTTTTTTTTTTTTTTTTTACCAATGTGTTTGCAGCTTTTTGGGGGCCACAAAAATGGGGTTTACCCATTCTTTCGTATTTTTAATATTGAATGTGCGCCTTAGGTGACTCACGACTTTGAACATATTTGGCACACATAGTTTGAACGCCACATGATCATGGTAAAGAGAGTGAGCGCTACTGAAACCGGCTAATTCTCGAGTGGAAAGAAAATGAATTTCGAGCCGCGAATTGTGTTCTGTGTACTTAGACTTTTAGAAGTCTCACAAATAAAAACCTTGGCGGGCATAAATATCCTATCAGTGTTCCTTTAACGGTTATGTCCAAAAACCGCCCTTGCCGTAGCCGCCCGCTTTCAACATCTGAATGCATTTTGCGAGTCGTTCTATACGAGAAAAACTCGCAAACGAGCGCCGTGGTTGAGCGACAAGCTGGGAGCATTGCAAGACGTTGGGTACCATCATGGAGTACCGTGACGTCACCGTGATGTGGACGTGATCATGACGACATTGTGTCATGGTGATGTCATGATAATGTCCACACGACGTCGTGCGATGCCACGGTCACTTCACCTCGTGACGTGACGTCGCATGCGCGTAGCACGTGCCCAGCTTATTCACGACACACTCTGTGCTCCCCAGTCATTGTCGGTACGATTGAAGTAGTTTTTTTCCTGCGCCGTGCTTCTTGTCCGGACAAGCACGAGCCTGGACGAAAGAAGTTCGTGCTTTCGCAACGGCCGTCTTCAGTGTGTCGCCCGGTCACCCGTTTTTACCGATTCCCGTTCGCCCGCACTCCTTGGAGGGGCTGAGCGGACGCGGTCGTGGCAAAGCCGAGGGATCGGGATACGTCTCCCGTGTCTGGCCGAGGGACCGAGGTGTACGGCACGGGAAAGTGTACGGCACGCGGGGATGGCCCAGGCGGTGGCCCCCTTTCGGGGTGCGACGGTCGCTCAAGTACGTTGCATTAAGCCGGTGGCCAATGTGGGGGAGCATTTGGATTGGCTCGACGGACTCGGGACGTTTGCTCGCTCTACGGGGTGCGCGCATTTCCCTAGGCGATAAAGAATGCGACTCCCTTCGACTTTTGCCGGACGTGACTCTGCCCCCCGTAGGTGCCCTCATTCTCCAAGGTCTGCCTTGCCGTGCGTGCGTGTGTGCCACGAGCTGCAAAACAGATTTTTGTTGTGCACCACAAAAGTCTTGTTTATTGTGGACAGCCCTTCGTAGATTGACTCCAAATTCTAAAAAGCGTTGCCAGAAAGAAAAAATGTTTGCCGACATTTGAACACACATGATAGTACGATAGTCTCTCTTGAGCTGTGATAACTTGCAACAAATAAATGGTGGTGCCGGAGTTGCTTCCCGCCTTATTTATTCACCCTTAGGTTAACAAACCCGCAGCCCAGAGTGCAATCTCCAGGGCCGAGCACGCACGTGTTCGTCGCTAACAAAGCGCACCCCAATGCGAAAATGCCAAAAATGGTACCAGCCCAACACCCTTTGTCGGAATAATATTTGCGGCATTTGGTGCGGGTCGTAGCATGGGGGCACTGCTCTATTTTGTGCCCCGGCCTCGCGCAACGCCTGCGATTGGACGACGTTTCTTGGGTGACGGTGCGAAATAATATGAAAATCAGAAGCGCGCAGAGGCATGCCCATAGCGAGCAACAGAGAACCGGTGAACGACAAAACACCGGCCCTGTGCCCCCAAAAGCATTATTGGTTGTCGCGTTTTTTTTTACCGCAATCCTCCGCCAACTTGTCGACGTAGTCGTACCACACAGTCATCGATCGTCCCCATAAAAATGGGAGTCCCCACTTTAGAGCACCAACGCAGGATGCAATCCGGTCGCCTCCACGAGGATTCTCCAGACGGCGACTTTCGGGATGACGGGGAACGTCCGGCGGGGACGTCCAAAAAGGACCCTTACCTTGGTCTTGTTGAGGGTGGGTGCGCCCAGGTGGGGCCGCGGGGGGCCCTGCCCTGCGCCCCGAGGGGCAGGTACGGGGTGGCCGCCAGGCCGCAGAAGTTGCAGCTCACCACCACCTGCGGGGGAGGCACGCTCGACGCGTGCTGCCGCACCCACTGGCAGTCGAACTGGCACCTGCACAGGGAGGCCCCAAGGGTCACGCCTTCCCCTTGGCACGTTGCCTTCCACTGGTGCGTTCCCCATCCCGCCTGCGTGTCCAAAGCGGTCCCGAAGTGGCAACAAATTGCGCCGCGATCCCTGCTGAGTAATAAACTAACTAAAAATAATTGAACATTGAGACATTAAGGTATAGTTGAAAACTAGTTCTTTAACTTGACATTAACTTTATGACTGTAGAATACATAGGATGAAAGTTACAAACCGTCAAAAAAGAACCAAAACAGCATTTACGGTGGGGTTGCTCCTCAAGGGCCTCTGCAGCCTAAATGGGGGTTGTTAGATTCATATAAAAGCCTTGTGGCAGTTACCAGAACCTCCTCATGGAAATGTCCATGAAATTTCAGCTCGCAATTTCAGGAAAACGCCTCTGGAAATTAGAGTGTTGCAACTAGCTCGATAAACGAGCCGGGATGTAACAGGATCAAGATGGCGTCTCCTCGGGGCGATCCTTCCTCTGCCCTCCTCTATACACCCTCTCCCACTTGTTGGTAAGGCTTCTCTCTGCAAACGGCTCCGTGTTGGTAAGGAGGGGAATCGCAGAAGGCATGACTTCACGACTACTGGCATCCTGTTACGTAGCAGGTTGCTTCCTCGTGAAATCTTAGTTATTTCGATTTGATATTTTGGCGGCGTAATTGAAGATACATAAAATTGTGCAAGGCGTGCAGACCCACAGTTGCTACTTTCAGGCTGAAGAGGCCATTTAAACAGAGTTTTCGCTGTTGCAACGGACGACAGAAATTATATGCGAGGCCCAGCTGTAGCTCACTAGCATTAGCAGTGCCACAAAAATGAATGAAGTTGTCTTCATTAAAGCCACCGTCATTATGTCATTAAAAAGAAAAAACACAGTTCCCTTCCCTGGGTTAGGAAATCTCCCGGATTTTGTTTCTCCGAACCTGGCAGGTGTGCCTTGGAAGCCGTCTCGCAAAACGTCCCGCGACCGACGTGTCTGGCGCTCGTCCGAGCTGCCCCCAAGGGATCGGAGGTATTCGACCGTCTAGATATGCCGCAAACCGAACGAAGTGCGGGAGCGGCAGTAAGGAAGAGTTTGAGAAGAATCGGAGAGAAAGGGTGCCATTCTTTCGAGAGCTCTCTGACCATGCCCTGCATCTAACTGGACCAAAGGCGGGGCTCTCCCGCATCGCCTCAGCGCCAGCAACCATAGATCAAAACCCGTCCCACACGGGCCAAACCAGAGAAAGGTTGTGCGAAAAAGAGCCCGACGGCATCCACCGAGGCGAGTCGACTCCTCCACTCCTCAGCGTGCAACTTTCACGTCGGAGGAAAAACGGCTGGGAGTTCCGACCGGTAGGGAGTCGCGAAACGGCGCTCTCGTTTGCTGGCGCAGGGCGTCTCGGCATGCCCTGGCACGTGCGGCGAGGGTCGTCGGGCGAGCAAAGGCGGCCCTCACCGCTGCTGCCAGAGGCGCCACTGGTCCAGCAGGTGGCGGTAGTGGTCCACCCAGAGCTGTGCCCGGGGGAGACGCTCAGGACGCTGGGGTGGCTCTGCAGGGCCACCAGGCTGGCCGTCTGCACGTCCCCCGTGCGGTCCAGGTAGCGCTGCACCAGCTCCACTCCATCCTCCCCAAGGCCCGTGAGCAGCACTCCGTCAAGGTTGCCTTCTGCCACCAGGCTGTTGGTCAGGTCCCCGATGTACTGCGTCAGCTAAATGGGGAGGGAACGTTGAAAACGCCAGAGCTCTCCCCCCCTGGCAGACCTACCTTGGAGTCTGGCAGGTGCAGGCAGGCGAAGGCCACCCGGTCCTCCACGGCCATGTCGCAGTCGTACTGCGAGCAGACGGCCAGTCAGAGGGGCAGGGGTCAAGGAGGGGGGACGGCTCACCAGTAGCTGGCGGTAGGAGTCGTCCTGGGCCGTAAGGAAGGCAAACAGGGCCTGCAGGTAGGGCTCGCTCAGGGACAAGCGCAGGGAGTGCCACACCTCCCGCCAGGCCTCCCGGGTCTCCTTGGAGTAGCCCGACAGGGCCAGGGCCACCAGCCCCACGCTGCTGCCTGCACCGCAGCCAGAGGGGTTAGACCGGCCACCCCCAGAGGGCAGCACCTTATCTCACCCTTGCCCGTCGTGGCGGCGTCCCTGAGCACGGCCACGGCCTCCTTCAGCCGCAGGTTGAACATGTGGATGGCTGCCTTGCGCGCGTAGTTGGCCTCCTTCTCCAGCCTGGGCAGACGAAGCGGCCGCTCGGTCCCCGCCTCGAATGCGATGCCCCCTTTCGAGATTGTCGGAAAATTTGGGACGTTCTCGACCGACCTCCGACGCCGCCGAGACACACTCGCTCGGCTCCGCTCGATTTGCCCGCAGTATGGCACACTGGTCGCGGGGCACCCAAAGGGAGCGCTTCGTGCGGGCAAGTTCACCTCCGACGCTTCGTTTACGGATGATTCTACCGGGTTCCGAAAAGAAGCGAGACTATGGTTCTTACGTGCACGAGACTCGTTTTCCAACCTAATTAAGAAAGTACACATTTTTAAACGGGGATCGTATTTCTTGGTTGTGGGGTGATTTTGAAGAGAGGCGTCGCGAACAAATTTGGCGGCAATGCTTTTGCGGGAACCGGGTTTAATCCGGAAACTCTACGGACGTGGATTGCTCGTTCGCATTAACTTGGCGGCAAAGCCTAAGCATAGTTTTTGCTTATGGGGTTTGAACTCGTTAGAAGCTATGCTTCGAGAAACGAAAGAGGCGAAAGCATGTAAGGATATCAGAACACCGAGCTTCGATTGGAGTGGGTAGACCTAAAGCTAGCTGCACTCGTAGAACGCCGGCATTTGTCTTTCGCATACAAACGCGTTCGACCAGTGCAGTTAAGACAAAGGCAGCTAGCTTTAGGTCTGCCCACTACTCATTAGAACCGGAGTTCGGTGTTCCGAAGTCCCCGCTCGCTCTCGTCTCCCGCCATTCCTCGGTTTCTCAGCGCATTTGATCCTACTGCAGAGTATCCGAATTTTGCATCGACGCCTGGAGCTTCGACTAGAGGAGTACCGTAGACTGGGGCCTCCGGATAGGACTCCACATTTGCATCTTTTCCCCGCGAGTCGATGGGACGTACGGAGACAAACGTGGGCGTTTACTCCGTGCTGGAGTTCCTCTGGAGCGACAAACGGAAACGACCGACACGGACCGATCTTGAGCACGTGCAGCATGCTCGCTAAGGTGCTTTCGTAAGACACTCCTAGTGCTCGAGAAACAAGCGCATGCGACGGCGGGCCTGCCCAAGACATGTGCTCCAGGCTGGTCCGTTTTGTCGCTCGAGCGTAACTGGAGCATGTTCCTGCAGGCGGCGTCCGAACGGGCGCTGCAAAGGATGCACCCACCTCCTGTGGAAGATGTTCCCAGGCAGGCCGTCGTGTTTTGCCTTCCAGCCACACAGCCACAGCACACGCTCCCTGCAGCCCAAGGCCAAGGGTCACAGCCTACCCTGCCACCACCAGTGCTCTCTCTCCTTTCAGAATGAGCCAGTAATTATGGACGAGTCCCCACCCGACCAAACTTTGCAGCAGGGTGCGAGGAACGGAGAGGCTCGCCGGAAGAACTGCCACCCGCATGAAACGGGCCGAAATTTCCCTTTAAGTATTTTTAGCAACGTATTTTAGTGTTCTGCACGGTGACGCGCATATTTAGACGTAGCAATGGATGCAGTGTATGAGCCATCCTTCCGTTTACTTTCTCTCCCCGCCCTTTTTCGGCACTGAGATGTCCGCAACGGGCATACTTGTTTTCCACACTTCTTCCGGTCAATGGGAAGCTCCCAAAACAACCTTTACTCCAACATCACTATGCCTACCTCGAATAAAAATTAAAAGAAACGCAAGAAAGCACCATTTGTGAGCTGGCATGTGCAAGCAGAGGAAACTGCTTTGAACCAGAAATGGGTCTCGCGAAGCAAATATTGCATTAGTTTATTTTTTTTGGAGAAAGTACATCTTGTTGCATAGTATGTGGTCTACCCGGGCAGTTCTTAACGAAAGTTATGCTTTTAGAGTTCCCTTTAAAGAGCAGAAAAAGGCGCGGCACAAGCGGATTTTGGTCCAGACTTTTGGGCGAGGCGCCGGCAGACAACCGTGGGGCCCGTAATTGGCGAGACGGTAGAGAGCCCAGACAGAGAATGAGCGAAACCACGTAGAGTGTCCGCAATTGGCGGACGCCCTTCGTGGTGGACGCCTCCAGGGCGAATCGACCGCCAGAGCAGAGGAAAGCGGGTGAAAAGGCAGAAAATCATGCAGACAACCGACGCCCCTCCCCGCAGCCCGTACTGCAAACGTGGCCCCGATCGAGCTGTCGGAAACGCTCCGAAACCTGGGCCCGAGGCAATCGAACCCAAAGCCTGCCCCGCTTTGGGTCTGGACGGAGCAGGGCGCGAACGGAGAAGAGGGTGGCTCACCGCTCCCTGCTGTGGTAGGTGGGGCCCAGGGGTCCCCGGGAGGGCCCCTCCAGGCTCGAGGGGTCTGGTCCCAGCAGGGCCTTTACCCCGGCACATTCCCCGCGCCTGCCCCGCATGCCGGACTCCTCCAGGGAGCGCACCAGTGGGCCTCGGTCAAGGAGGAAAACGGCCGACGGAGTTTCGCCATCTCGTTGCCCATGGAGAGCAATTAGCGATGGTTACCGTTTCAAGATGCAATTCGAAGCGGCGGTGTTTGAAAGCCCGAGCGATATTTGTATCGCTCCTTCGTGGATTTTTTTAATGTTCCCGGAAGATAGAAAAGCATTTCCCACAACTCGAGGTCGCCGGCAACGAGATGGCTCGCGATTAGCTAATTTTGTGGCTCGAGCATGCTTGAGCTTCGACCGGCGCGTGGGAGTCCGCCTCTTGCCCACCACGCCACATTTTAGAGCACGTATTTGCATTAGGCCATTTTCGTCACCCTTTCAGAATATCTAAAAGGGCCGGCGAATAAACTGACGGAACTGGGAACAAAAGTAGGACCCGGAATTGGAATCCCAGCCCCGCCAAACTTGGTCTTCCGGTGGCTTTCCGACCTCGATTTCCGCTCGGCCGGTGCGGTTCTGTGGCCGGTGCGTGCTCGTCCGCACATTCCAACAATTCCCGTTTGTCGGAGCCTTGGTCGGCGGGAAGGAAACCATTGCGGGTTCTCGGAAGGCCCTCCGAACGGCGCCCAGACCGACCGTCATGCAAGGATATGCTCGAGCCAGGACCAGATGCCCCGCAGGTGGCCGTCACCATCGCACAGCTCCGCGTTGCGCCACAGGTCTTCCGGCTGCGGGAGAGGGTGACCCCGGGGGCCGTTAGCAGACCGCACGCACAGGCCGCCCTCGAGCTTCGGGAAGGGGTCCTCCGAGAAACTCCCGGGCAGCTGCGGGAACGCTCTGGGCCCGCGGGACCGAGGCCTCGCGAGTCGCGACCACCACCCGACACGGGTGGACTACGTCTCCGTCCCACGGATAAAGTCGGTCCCTGCATGATGCAGAGTTCTGACTTTATTTGTGGCACGGATGTAAGTCGAGCGCGTAAATCTGTAATCGCGCATACTTCACGTTTCCCACGACGTCAAACGCTTCCCTGCTTTACCGGAGCTCTTTCAAATCTTTCCGAAACTTCTGATCACACAATACGGGCAGACGACGGGTTATCCGCGCAATTCCTGCCCTCAACGCAGAGATTGTTTTTCGCTGCCGGAGTCTCCTCTCGACACGGCGGTGAAGTGTCGGACTCGTAGTTTCGGGGGTCCGACTTTCGTCAGGGCGTGTTCGGAATTTCATTCTCCTTATCACTATTTCCACTCAAATGAGCATTCTTCCGTACCGACTCATCCTCCTAAAGTCATGATGGGCAATTTTGTCGCGCTTCTTTAGAAGATTCCGGAGCCAGGGAAGGATGCCCACCTCGAGGCCGTAGTTGAGCAGGGCCCTCCTGCGGATGCGCACGGCAGTGTCATCCAGGCAGTCGTAGCCCCGGTCCCGGTCGCCCCAGCAGTGGGCCAGCTTCTTGCCCCGCATCCAGATGAGCTCGCACGAGGGGGACCAGTTCTGCGAAGGGAAAGAGAGGCACCCTCCGTCTGGTGCAGGGCGGAGCTGCACCCACCAGGGTGATCCTGTCCAAGACGGTGTAGTCCCGGGCCGCACCGTCGGGGGTCACTGCCAGCATGCGGTTCTCATGCTGCGGGTGCCAGCAGAAGGAGCTCAGCACCGCCCCGGGTAGGCTGCATGGGCGGACATGAGGGCTCGCTCCGGGGCGTCTGGGACGGGCTCACTCACGCTGCACGCTGCGCTCCACCAGGGTGGGCTCCAGGTCCTCCGCCGGCGACTGCTGCACGTCGTACAGCTTCACCACGCCGCTGTCCCGCGTCAGCACCCCCACTAGGTGTGACCTGCGAGACGGCCGTCCTCACCGGAGAGGCCCCGCGCTCCGATGCCGGCGTTTGGGCACCCTTCTCCAGGCGGGCCGGCAGCCAGCGCTCTTCCTCGCTTCGCCCGTCCTCATCTAAGGCCGGGAGATCTGCGTCCACGGGCGCAACCGAGAAACAGTGCTCGGGTTGTCCTACGCCGAACATTTGCTGCTGCCATCGCAAAACAACTTGGCTTTCGTGACGGATGTTCGAGGCCGAGGAAAATAACCCCGCAAAGCGACAGATGACCCGGAAGTGTTGACCGTCCTTTAGTTCCCTCGGTTTTGTACATGCGCACGTGCGGTGTTTTCAAGCGCCCGTTAAAGCGCCGTGAAAACGGGTGCTCTTAAGCGCCCGCTTCCAGCTTGAGCGATGTCGCCGTCGGCGTCGCTTTAACCGTAACGCATCGGCATCAACGTAACCGCGCGGTGCATTATGGGAAACGTCCCATAATGCACCGTGGTGACGCGCATGTTGCATTATGGGACGTTTCCCATAATGCACTGTGTGAGAGGGAGGAGGAAGAGGGAGGAGGAGACGGGGAGGAGGCGAGGAGCACAGGAGGAGTAGATGAGGAGGGAGAAGGAGAGGGTACGGATGAGGAGTGGGGGGCATACCGTCCTCTCCGTACCTTTCCCTTCAAGAGCTGCGCTCTAATTCGGCATTACAGGGAGTTGTAAACTTTTTCATTTTTTCTGGTTAAGACTACTCCAAGCCTGTCGTAGAAACTGACCCCGAAACTGCTCGACACGGCTCCCCGGTCAAATGCCACCTCCCTCGAGAACCCCCTTTCGGTCCACTTCCCCGCAGTTGACAATTACTATTCCTCGCTCCTCCGCAGTACGAGCACCGCACAATGCAGCTACGGCTCTTGCGCAAGTTCTTACAGTCTTACACGAAAGATTCTGTCCGTCGCGACGAGGTTACGTCCTGAGCCCCGCAAAGCGGTCGTGCTTCCGGCGACTCGCTCGACCCGAGCGCGCAGTACGGCCCGCGGCAGTTTGGCAGCACGGGACCGTGCACCTTGTCGCATTCTTTGCGCAATGCCAACCGAGCGGCAGCCAGGGGAGTACAACGCACATTTTCCATAAAACTACTCGAGAAAAAAACGGAAAGTTCACAAAAAGCATCTACGACAACGGGATGCGAAAGAGGGCCTTGCGACTCCCGCAACCTGCAAGAACGTTCCCTGAGAGAACTCTGGGTGCTTACCTCGTGGGGGACCAGGCAATCTTCACGATCTGTCCATTCTCCGTCTGGGTGGTCACCTGTTCTGGCGAGTCAAAGAGCAGCTAGGTCCAGCGGCATGACGGAGAGCTCGCAGCGAGCAAGAAGGATACGGGCTTCTCGAAATTCCTCACGTCCCAGAGGACCAGCTGGTTCTGAAACAGACGAGGGATTCACCCCCAACGCCGTGGCTCTCAACCCCCCACCCCCCGTCTCCCCTCGACGCCAGCAAGCCGAGTACAACTTCAAGAGAGAGTGTCCTCAACGAGTAGCCCTACCCAAATGAGTGTGCCGCATCTGACATAGTTTACCCGCCGTCAGGACGTTTTAGGAAGTCTCCGTTAAATCCTCCATTCCAACTCGTCTTTTAATTGCTTGGAAAAACAAGACCCACCAGTTACTTTACGCTTAACTCGCAATCCTTTTCGACGCAACGCCGGGCGGGCATAGAATTGTAGCAGCCGTGCACACCCACCGCATGGAAGGAGGCAATGCGGTGCTCCGAGAAGGGGTCCACGCACACGCCGCCGCTCGCCTTGGTCGTGGTGCCGCTGCTGCGTGACGGATCTGCGCCAGAGGCTGGGGCCGTGCCCGGCGGGAAGGCTCACCTCTCATGTCGAAGATCTTGAGGTGCTTGTTGTTCATGCCGCACACGAAGCTCCGGGGCTGGTGGAAGAACCAGCTGAAGGACTGCGTCGACTCCGAGAAGCCTGCGCGGATGCCCGGGGTGCTTTCCCGATTGCACGCGCGACGCCCGAGGGGCACCCACCGAGCTCGGTTTGTCCCGGCAGGTGGTTCAGGTCCCAGACCAGGATGCAGTGGTCTCCCTTGTGCTTGTCCAGGCCCGCGGCCAGCTGCGGGGGACGCGGACAGTGTCCGAACGGCTCCCAGAGGCGCCGGTCCGGGCGACCGCGCCGCTCTCGGATTCCCATCCTCTAAACGCTTTGTCGCTTCGTTCGAAGCTCTCCGATTCCGAGCGGAACTCCTAAACGTTTTCCAGAGGCACCGCCGTTCCCGTCGCGAGGCCCCACGCCAAAATTGGCGACGGCCCTCTCTCCATTTCCAGGCATTCTATTTTTTTAGAGCTTCATATTTCTTGCTCGCATCGCCGCTCTATTATTTTTAGCAGTGTCTACACTCGTTACGTTTAATCTTTTCCTTTCATATTTGCGTACGTGCATGTATATATTGTATTCTGCTTTGTACTCTCATAGTTTACCTTTAGAACAATGTGTCACAGACCTTTGCCTACTTCATGAACTACCACTGTCACAAGCTGCTAATTGCATCTGCCCGCACGACTGTCTCATCGCCGTGACAACTCCTGCAACTTTCAACACATATCTGGTTCCACTGGCAATTTTAATCAATCATTTTTGCCACTCATTATCGCCAACTAGAACAACCACTCTCGCGTCAATTACTGACCCGAGGCTTCTAGAAAGTCAATTATTACGCATTTTGCTAGGTGCAATTAGACTTGACGTATGCATTCTTTTTGATGTTTGGTTTTTGCATGTTGTTTCTCGTTTTCTCGTTCATGTTCTTATCACACCTTATTTATAGTTCTCTCACTGGCGCTCCATTTTCTTTGGGACTGCACCTTAGTGCTACTTTAGGTTTACTCACAAAAGTGCAAATCTTACCGGATTTTGTTTTTCTTGTGTTTTTTTTCTTCTTTTTTATAGTTTTCAGTTATTCAGCGTTGTTACATTTGCCATCCCGCTCCTAACGCAATTCCCTCCAAACGAGGCTCTTAAGGAAGAAAAAAAAATATACGAACGAAAGAGGTTGTGGGTAGGCTCATCCGTACGGAGCTAAGATAACCTTTGCCATTGTGCACATTCGTGGTACGTCTCCGCCCTTTACTCAGTTTTGTCGATACACTTCTCGCTAAGATTGACCCTTCGATCGTCCCTGGCGCGCCCGGAGAGCGTTGCCGTGGGCTGGTGCAGGCACGGCACGGTCCGACTCACCAGGCTGAACTCGACGGGGTTCCAGGCCACCACATTGCAGCGCCGTGGTTGCTTGGGCGCTGCCGGGGGAGAACAGACAGAGAACAGGCACTCACCATCGTGGGACGCCTGGGGACTCTTTCCTGCCGCCCGCAATCTCTACGTTGTTTGTTGCCATAGGAAGTGCACGGTACGGGACAAAGCGGGAATCGCTCCTATCTCGGCGGCGTCTCGACGCCGAAGTAGAATTAAAGGACGCACATTTACATTACTAGCTCAGGCTTACCACGGTCATTGGTATTTACTGACACAAACCAAATATAAATTTGCCAAGTCGGCGCAAAAAGCGTCGCCAGACTTTTTGACCAACCAATCTTGTACCTCGTACCGGCCAAACCCATCATGTAGCGCCGATAACATCAATTCTAAAATATTACAGTGCACAAAATGTTCCTCGAGCATTTCTTTTAACTAAAATATTTTGTTAGATACGGCAGCAGTTCCCGAGGATCGGAGAATCGGCACGATCATCCCGGTCCAAGAAAGCGGTAATAAATCATCTCCTTTAAATTACAGACCTATCTCTCTCACTTCTGTACCTTCACACACAAGCAACCCATCTTGCTACCATTTCCTTTTTCAAAAAGGCGCAGTGTGGCTTCCGTATACAATTTCGTCTGCGTGAAACGCACGTCTCACTAATAACACTTTTTATTAACCTCGACTCCAGTTTTCCTACTGGTGCTGCATTTCTTGAGTTTGCTAAAGCCTTTGACAAAATGCCGCATAACCGACTGCTCCTAAAACTTCTGTCATTAGACCCCGACATACTCTCCTGGATTCATTCTTTTCTCTCGCAACGTCGTCGGTAATGCTAACGACACTTCGTCTGGTTTAGCTCCCGTAACGTCTGGCGTGCCTCGGAGAACCAGTTCTAGGTCCCCTTCTCTTTCTCATCTACATCAACCATCTGCTTTGAGTATCTTCATCAATGTGCTTGTTTGCAGACGACTCTATAGTACATCGTAAAATAACATCCTCCCACGATACCATAGCGCTATAAAATGACCTTGACTCCATGAACAGCTGTCGTAACATCTGGCAAATGTCCGTCAATGTTAACAAATGCGCTTCTCTCGCTCCTCTAGAACAAACTAACAGATATAAAAGTGTTCCCCTAAACCTTTCTTGGGACACGTAGTCAGTAATGTGTTCTGGCAACTGAAGCTTGGGTTACTTTTGTCGTAACCTCTTAACTTAGAACGGCTCCATTTCTTTGCTTCAATCTAACTTAGAATACCTACTCGTCTAAAATTTGGCACCATAAGCTTTCTACATTGACAGACAGATCAGTTCAAAGCCGCCCGTTTCATTGAATCTGATTATTTACGTTTCGCCAGTGTTTCACGACTCTCAACCCGGCGAAAAAATTTTCGTCTTCGCCTTCCGCACAAAGTTTTCTAGTCGCCGCAGCTAAATCAGTGTCCTCTCTCCACCAAACTATTCTTCGGCAAGATTAGATCATTGTAACAAAATAGCCCGGCTGCTATGTTTTTCTACGGCACACCAAAACGCTCTTCTCCCCGACGCAACTATGGACTGGAATGACCTTTTTGAAGACATTGCTACTGTCGAGGGCCTCATCAGATTTTGTGAAGCCATTTTCAACATCGTGATTTAACATCCACTCCCCTTTCTAATGCCTCGTGACCCCGAGGGTATTGTACATAAATAAATAAATAATTAATAAAAGAGTCGACTCCAGTGTAGACATTGCCTTGGCATAACCCCAGACGATTTTGAAATTGGAAGGGTGCAATCGTTATGCCGCATGCACGTCCGCTTAGATTTGGTGCGTTGCTTTTTCGCGCAATTTGGTAGAGATCCAGAAATTCGTGCAATATCCGACCGCCAAATCGTTGGACGAACAAGCGTCGAAACCAGAGACCTTGACTACGGGTGGAGAGGCGCCGGCCAACGCGTGCCGGCCGAGCTCCGAGCGGGCAAACCGAGCCAACGAGGAAGAGAAGAACGCAAGCGCTCTCTCGGACTCACCGAACTCCTTGCCAACCCAGTCCGTGTCGTTGAAGGACCTTCCAAAGCTGCAACCAAGCAACCCAAGGTGTGAGGTCCCAGCATTCCGAAAAATATTGCCACTACGGAAACCCACGGCGCAATCTTTGACTGCCCATTGTAATTTCTCAGGTTAGGTGCTTTGGGTGAATTATTGTAGTTTCAGATCGTAGGCAAGCAGTACAACAGGAATCGGAATCTTGCATCAATCGAGTTTCGGTCGGCAAGCATTTCGGCGACTCGCCCTTGTGAAGTAATACAAGTGTTCCGTTTCATGACACTTGCACTGCAAGTTAAAATGTGTTCGCTGGTGCGTATTCCAACTCCGGCGTTAGAGTTTTAAAACTGTCTCGTGTGCGAGCCTCCAAAAGACGACTTTGGATCTTACTATACTGGAAAGACAGGTAGGTGCGTGTCTAACATTATTTTCACGAAAATGTGAAAAGAAACAAAATAGTATGGCCCTGACAAATTGATTGCTCTACATTCATCTTATTTGTTATTCGTGGTTTTTTGTATGTCAGCGCTACAAAGTTGACACTAATTCTGATTCCGGTTGTGCCATTACTGCTTTGTTTCGACCACTGGCTATCTCGGACTAGCACAACAAAATGAACGGCACGCTTTATACTGCGGGGTTTCGGTGGTGTTTTTCACAATTTTACCTATTGTACGATTAGCAGTACCATCTATACTAAATGGTTAAGTACCGATTCAATCTCGGCGAAATAAAAACTGTTTTGTTACGACAAAGCGAGTGAGAAATAATTGTCGAACGCCACAAAGTCGACCAATAAGCAGAGGACCCCGTTATAGCAGAAATGGTAACAACGTCCATAGTCTTCGAGAAAGCAATGCCTAGGAACAGAACGTTACACTCGCTCGCGGTGGTGCCCAAAGGCACCTCCCTTTTTGCACGAACAACCAATCACGACGCCGGAATACGCAAAGAACCAAGCTCTCGCGCACTTGCAGACCGTCGAGCACAAGGAGAGCCGGATACTTTCTTCGTATTTACCTCGTCTTAAGAACGTACACTGCGGGTGTCACAGTTGCATCTTGCACAGTGAGCTGCCAGATTACCTAGAGCTCGTAACTGTTCGCGGGCATTCGAAACAACTTGCATTTTTCCAACATCGTGGGAAAGGCAAAAGTGGAAACTCGCGGCCGCTTTTCGTTTTATCGTTGAAGCACAAAACTTGCGTCGGAGAGCCTTCCGTCGCCCCCACCTCGAAAAGAGACCGCATCACGTGCCGTATGCCTGTGCCACGGTTTGTATGCGTCGAACCGTCTCGAACCGAAAAAACCAGTTCCCGACGAACGGTGATCCGGCAGCCGAAATATGATAACTTGAACCCCAAAAAACGGAAACAAAATCGATTTTTATAGGTTTTACGGTTGTCGTCTGGGGGCGGGAGCCTGGAATGGGTCTCCAACCGGCGTGTTTAGCAGATCCTCAAAGTGATCCCTCGATTTCTGCCCCACGACGTCGCAGTAGTGTCTGCTGGCGTCGCAGCGGCGCTACTGAACGTGCTGCTGCAGGTTGCTCTCCAGCTCGTCCACGGAAGCTTTGACAGCCGGGAATCGGGACTCGACGCTCGCTCCTACTTTTGCATTATCGTGCCAACCTCCCACAACGAGCCCCCTTGTGCGACGTCATCGCCCAAAGTCCGAGACCGTCTCTCAGCCCGAGGAGTGCCCGGAGGGGACGTACCCGGCGAGGCTCACTTTCCCGTCGTCCTGCCCCACGGCGAGCAGCAGCTGGGAGTTGGGGTTGAGGTAGCAGGAGAAGCACTGCGGCGAGAACGGGCGACAATGAGCGGGCCGGGCGCACCAGAGGGCACTTGACAGCTTACCCTGAGGAACTGGAAGTCGGCGTTCGTGGAGAGCAGCGCCGCGCCAGGAAGTACGTCTCGACCTGCGAGGCGACGCCCGTGAGACGGCGCTACTTTTTGCGCAAGGAGTGGTACGCACCGGCCTCTCGCGTCGGGGCGTCTCCAGCGGCCACCTCGTACAGCCGCAGGTCCCCGCCCACCAGCAGGAACCTGGGGGAGGTGAGCGTCCCTCGTACATCCTTGCAGGGGGATCTTTCCCGCTCAGCGGTTGAGTTTTTGCCGGTGCTAGAGCTTCCGAACGAGCTGCACTTCATTCCCGGATATTCTCGGTTTTGGCGCTTTAGTGCGGTGCAGGCGCAATTGGCTGTCGTTGCGACTCGAAAATGCCACTCCCCGACCTTTAAGGGGTATTCACATGGGGGAGAAGTCCCTCCCTTTGCTCCCCAAGATGCACATCACGCGGTAACGACGCCGTGCCTTTGCGGGCGCCAACGTAGACATCCCGGGGGGATGGGGGAGCTAGTGCTCGGGATGCACAAACTGTCCTCGCCGCGGCGGGGAATATCTTTGCAGTTGGCGGTATTTTGTTTTTGGGTGCCTGGCAACTTTACAGCTTTTGCTCTACGGGATATGAAGACATGTGGAGGAACCACCCTACTTGGCAGGTTATTTTTGGGTGGGTTGCAATCTATGCAGAGGGGAACGAAAAGGAGGCGGATTGAAAGTGCTAATGAAAGGACAAGGTTGGGAGAGGGTGAGGGATAGCTGCACAGAACACGTGGTTAAAGGGTAATATCGGAGGTTTAGACACACTCATACGATTTGTATATCTGAAGACGGGAACCTATTCAAACGAAAATGCACAGCACTTGACAAGTATTTCCAAAGATGATGGAGAAATTGGCACTCACTGGGAAATAATTATCTAAGGAGACGTGAATGC
The DNA here is from genome assembly GCA_037355805.1 of Ixodes ricinus. Taxonomy (NCBI): domain Eukaryota; kingdom Metazoa; phylum Arthropoda; class Arachnida; order Ixodida; family Ixodidae; genus Ixodes; species Ixodes ricinus. Next base: position 65,087 of record JAZHYW010048866.1, on the reverse strand, counting down.
ACACTTGCCACGGTAGGAAACCTTTACTCCGGAGTCGGATCGAGTAAATTTTGGAACGCAGCCATAGAGATCAGTGCTCCGAAGCGTGGCTCACTCTGGCTGCCCGGGGTCTCACGAGGACTCACCTGTCGGGGTGGGCGGGGCACCAGGCGACGTCAACGCGCGGGCTGGCCATCGTCCACGGCCGGCACGGGGACTGCGCGGTGGTTGATCACCGGGCCACGCCGGACGCGCTGCTCGGTGGCTGTGCGGCACCTGCGTTGGCTTCAGTCGCCGACGAGCAAAACGGCAAGCTGTGCTTTCGGGGGGATCATAGGGATCGGGCTCGTGTACTTTGCGTAGGAAATATTGGGGGAGGGGGAAGGGGGGAATTCGTGTTTAGTACAGCCCATGACAGTGGCTGTGTTTTCTACCGGGTGGCAACGGCACTGCCCTCGACGCGCGAGCGCCACCCATATATAGTCGGCAGTGCCATTGCAGACAAAAGGCACAGCCGACGACCTGAAAACATAGGCGACAGAACTCTTATTACAGACCAGCGACATCAACACCGACAGAACTTGCTGGTGTTTCTCGACTCTCCCAACAACCAGCGGGTACGCGTTCAATCGTGTTCAACGAATTCAACTTACAGGCTGTGGTGAGATTAAAGTCTACACACCTATGGTTTCCGAATGCAGGAACACCGAAACTTGCACAGCTCGGGTCTTCGCCTTCCGACAACGACGATCACACGACGCCGAAGCTGCCGACGACCCTCTCTACAAACACGACAAACGCGGCGAACGACGACGGATTGGATTGGATTATGGGCATTTAATGCTTCACAAAATAAATATAAATGACGCGCACACCGTTTCAAATTAATAGTTGTTTTTTTTCTCTAGGGCTTTTATAAATTTAGTCTACTGCGCCAAAATGTGTTCGCTCTTCACGCTAAGGTGCTTGATAGTTTTCGACCGTCCTCGACTGCGCGGCAGCCTTTTTCGACCGGCAAAGGCGTGGCGGTCGTTTTGCGTCGACGGTGGTGGCGTCGGCGGCGGCGTCGTTTAGGTAGGCACCCCACGTCGTTTTGGTTTGGTCGGCGGGGCGGCGGCCGCAGCGTGCGGCCATTTTGCGTCGGCAGTCTCCTTGGCGCGAAGTTCAAAATTGAAGGGGCCTTTTTTGCGACATACCATTATATGAAACAATTTTTTAAAAAGTACAATGCATCAGTAATTTTAACATAAAAAACACATTTTTGTAAACATGTACAGGCACAGTAAAAAAAAAGAATTGGTCTATGTCGCGGCAAAACAACAAAACAGCCCACTTAGTTTAGAATTCTCTCAGTGATTAAGAAGCACCAGGATTTTATAGACAAGTATTGGCACCATAAATGAACCGTACACAATAAAATAGCAAGACAGTGCACGCAAGTCACACGTACTGTCTTGAGTGTGACTTGCAAGTCACAGCAATGAACAATACCTTTTTATTTCCATATTGAACAATATTTGACGTTTATACAAGTTTTAAAAGCTACCCCAAGTTGGCCTCTGCTCAAATTTACAATTCTAAATTTCTGCACAAAATTGTCTTCGCTCGTAATATTAATTCGAAGCCTTTTCCAGCCTCCCCTCCCAGCTTAGGGTGAGGGGAGCGCTAAGAGGATTACTTTCCCTGCAGATAGCCGAGGTTGTACGTCGGCCTTTAAAGAAACGAATTTCGGGCTGGGATGAATCATTTTAGATTTGGATTTTACTAATAGCACATCGTTCAGTGGGCCAAAAGAAAAAAGGTAGAAAGTCAAAAGCCTGACTTTCAGGGCGAAAATTGGAAAACACAGCGGACTATTTCGTACCTCCTCCCCTTCGTAAGCTCTCTGCCTTTTGACTGTGATACATCCGCGGTCCCAAAGCGCGTCTCGGGTCCAAACTGACGTCACACCAAACCGGACCTCACTTAATCCCTTCACCCCTAAGCTGACATTGTGGTGGAAGGTACGCGCTTGCCGGACCAATCAGTCGCCTCCCTTTCATCACCTGACCTCATTCTCTGCGCGTGCGTATGCGCGAAGGAGCGTCATCACGTGGCAAAAGTGTGGCTGGCCCAAGGAGCACGTAGCTTCCACAGCACTGTCAGCTTCGGGGTGAACGGGGTGGGGAAAGCAACTTTTGTCTGAATTTTGAGCGACGGGCTAATCTTCTAGGGGGAGAATGGATGTTTCCGGATTAGACAAACGAGAGTCCGAGCAAGAGGGCTTCCCTCTTTTCGTCTTCTTGAACTGTTTGGTGGAATGCTCGATTTATGAGCTTGAGGAGGAAAGCTAAACAGGAAAAAGTTGGAAAAGCGTTTCGATGACCGCCTTTAAGCAATTAATGCAGAGGTATGACTTATATTATTATGAACTTCACATTTGCACGATTTTTATTGTTTCCGTCCCATTTCGCCTCACAAAAGAAATCCAAAATTGCAATTGAACGATTGTAAACTCGCACCTTGTTTGGGTATACCCGAAAACTACTTAGACGCGCGCTGTTGTATTCGTGTATACCTTATGGTGGTCGCTCTTATTTTAAAGGTCTTTATGGACCATCAGCAGGTATCTCCTATGTTAAAATGTTTAAAGACTGAAACCTCCTGTAATTTGGCCAAAGAAGAAATTATAAGTTCATGATCATATAACTGGATTTACTCGGATACTGTATTAAATTATGATAATGTTCAATGAATAATTCATGCTAAAATTGGAATAGGAAGAACCAAACATGTAAATATTGATTATTAAGAAAATCATAGTTTCTCAATATAATGAGATTCACTACCGTGAACAACACAATGTCTTATAAAAGATCTATGCTAGTTCCTTTTGAATGTTATCTAATATTTTTTGTGTAAGTAACGACGAAGTAACGGCGTTACTTTAGCAAAGCAACTGTAATTGTACCAAGTTGCTCTTTCAATTTGTAGCTTAACTGTAACAGGGTTACTTTTTTGCCTGAGTAACTGTAACGGTAACACTGTCGCATTTTAGCAGTAACGTGCCCATGACTGGCACAGCCAATGTCTCCATGCGCTCCTTCATTTGTTGTATTCCCATGTGCTTCCAGTGCCAGTCTGCTCACACGCCTCTGCCGAGTTTCTAAGCTCGAGTGGACCCCAGATTTCATGCATAATACCGCATTGACAAAAGACATCCCCGGCGCTATGACTCCTTTCCATATTCCCTGAACAACTTCATATCTACTATAAATCCATAGTGCCCTCTGCCTCATAATTGCTGCATTCCTTTTTCCTTTATTTAGCATATTTTCTTCCAGTTCTTTTAAATATTGTTTTCCCTCATTCAGCCATACTCCAAGGTATTTATACTTCTCTACGTGTTGTATTAAAACACCTCGAATGTTGAGCGGGTCCGCCTTCTCATCGTTATAAACCATTATTCCCGACTTGTCGCTACTGAATTACAGGCCCAGAGGGTCCCCTTCTTCTCCACAGATCCCAATCAGCTCCTGTGACCTGTGTCGGCTATCTGCTAACAGTACGATGTCGTCTGCGTAGAACAGTCCTGGTATAACTTAATTTACTTTTTCCCCTCGCTCCATATATGACACATAGAAAAAATAAATTGCACCCTTCTAATCTAATTTTCCACTCTGCTTAGATATATCGCAAAAAGTAGAGATGATAGGTGACAATTCCCTGCCTGAATCCTGTTCTATTTCTGCCGGTGCTGTTATCTCTCCTTCCCATGTTATAACAACCTTATTATTTGTGTATACCTGTTGTAAAAGCCTAATCAAATGTGCATCTAAATCATACTCTCTCCGCATTCCTATAATTTTGATTTACCTCCATCATCCACTTCAATCCAGTTCTACCAATCTTGGCCTGGATCAGAGCAGATGCGTTTCTTTCTTTCCTGAAATGTGTTCCACTTCGGTGCTACCTCAGCGGGTGCGACCCCCTTTTCTTCGCCCATCTGTGTTCCCTTGAGGCCTCTGTCGCACCAACTTTTTGGTGTGTGTTTTCTTCTTCTTTGTTGGATTTCGAACTTCTCTGACTCTCTTTTAAAATGTCCATTCTCTCTCCAGTTATCTGGATACTAATCTCAATTTGTTCCGATATTTCTTGTAGTTGGGCATCGTTTAGGGTCGATATACTTTCTCGTTCCAGAAATTCTGTCTCTGATTCTGCTGTACCAAACTTTATTTTAAGTCGCTTATGATCACTTCCTAAGCTTTTCGTGCCTTCCTCATCCATTTCCATGTGTCCTACTGTTATACACTTTTTCTGGACATTAAACACTAATCAATTGTTGAGTGTGAGTTGTTCCTCTTCCACTTTATTTTTCCGTCGCAGTAGATCAAGAGAATCGCAAAATTCTTGTGGCATCCTCCCTGTTGAATCTGTATATCCGTCGAAATCTCTGTGCATTCACGTCTCCGTAGATAATTATTTCCCAGTAAGTGCCGATTTCTCCACCGTCGAAATCTTCTGTGTGCATTCACGTCTCCTATAGGTAATTATTTCCCAGTAAGTGCCAATTTCTCCATCATCTTTGGAAATACACGTCAAGTGCTGTGCATCTCCTTTTCTTGAATAGGCTCCTGTTTTCAGATATACAAATCCTATGAGCGTGTCTAAACCTCCGATATTACCTTCTACCCAGATATGTTCTATGCAGCCTTCCCTCGCCCTTTCCCAGCCCTGTCCTTTCACTAGAACTCCCAATCCGCCTCCTTTCCGTTCCCCTTCACATCGATAGCATCCCACCCAGAAATAACCTGTCAAATAGTGTGGTTCCTCCACATCTCTAAGATATATGCGTCTCTGCCAATCCACACACTACAAAATCTTCATCATTTAATTGTTCCGCAATCTCTTCCCATTTCGTACTATTTCTGTCCCCCTGCATGTTTATAAATCCTATATCGAGCTGCTTCTTTTTCCTTCTTCTGCGAGCCTTCCTCACAACCATCTTATTTGCATTTGAGCCGGCTACCGGAGGGCTCTGCGAGTTCCTAGAAAGGCCTTTTGCAATACCGCCCACCCTTCGCCCCACCCGCATCCCCGTCAGTTCCCCATAGTGGATTCCATCTCAGCTGAAAGGGGGGGGGGGGGGGGGTAAGAGAGCACTTTCTTCAACGTTGCTAACCACTCAGCATGGCCGTAGAACCTGATGCTCGCTAGATTGCGCTACAGTATTCAAAATGGCGATACCCACGATAAGCTGAGACTATACGGTGGGAGCCACGTGCCGCCGGACCAATCAGCGGCCTCCCTCTTATCACCTGACCCGGCTCTCTCCGCGTGGGTACGGGCGGGAGCGTGATGACGTGGCGAAAGAAAGGCGTATGACTGGTCTAGCGAGGACGTAGCTTCCACCGCAGTCTCAGCAATGGGAGGCACCGGCTGCCAGCACAGTGGCTATTAAGGCCCGTTCACACTCTTGCGACCTCTTAAACCTGGGCTCCTTGCGACCTCTTAAACCTGGTAGAGTTCCTGTATAGCTACCTACGGTTCCCAGGTTTCAGAGTTCCACACCTTTCCAAAAACCGCTCCTAGGCCGCCGCCATGTTGCTGATGCTGATGCGGCTGGTGCGACTCGCGCGCCCTCTATCAGCTAGAAATTTTCTGCCACTCTCTTGGAGCTGTGAAGACCCGCTCAGCGCGGTTCTCTACCTGTGTTTTTGCGGTTTTGCATTCGACGTTTTCTCGCCCCTCTTGAAAGTTTCCACTTAATTTTTTTTATGCGTGCTGCGTACCCTTTCTGTGTTATCTTCCACTGTGCGAAAAAAGGCTGGTAAGTGCCTGCCATTCAAGCTTTTCTGCTTGACATTCACGGGAAACGAAGAAGGTGAAGGACGTCGAACGACCCTCGACGCGATTTTGCGAACATTGTTCTCCCCCTCCCAGAGATAATCCGCGTAGAATCCTCAGTCATCTCCAAAAATAGTTGTCCGGGTTGGGGTGGGAAACGGGTCAGTCGCGTTCGTTCCTTTGACTTGGTGCTGTTGTGAAAAAAGGAAGCTCTCCACGAAACGTGCCCCAAAACGAAGTCATCTTGGATTCCGTCCGATCGTCAAGATGTGACTGTCGTCGACTGTGACTGTGTTATTTGAGATCTTTCTCAAATAAATTCTTTTCGGATAACGCTGCATCGTGTGGTACGTACAATATATTGTTCGAATGTTAACACTTTCTAAATTGTATGTCTGTGTCCTGTTCATCGGTAAACACGTTATTTGTGAGCGTGACAAATGCATGCCTTTCGGCTCTCTTCTGTTGTAATTTATTTTTGACAGCTAAGCGCTTTGTCGTTTGTCATTCGGCGAATCGCGCGGAGCTGTCAAAACTTATCGTAAAAAAACACAAAAACTAGAACTATACATTCAACTCGCATTCGTTCTGTCGCGCGCGTACCCAACAAAAATAGTTTATAGGTTTTTTTATTGCTTTTTTTTCTTCTTTAAAATGTGGTACAATGCTTTCTCAATGACCTCGGGAAAATACATGCACCATGAAACACAAAATACAGCGGGAAAAGACGAGAATTTAGCCGCCAGCATTGTTTGAAACTGCGCCTACGCAGGCTGCGCCTATCGAAATCACAGTCCCCTCGGTTAGGGTTAGCAGGGACGCCGGTGAGAGTCTAGCCTCAAACCCAGTGACTGGGCACGAAAACGGTTTGCTGCCCCTGGGGTCGAGTGTTCATTGGAAAGGTGTATATGCCCTACCATTTTCCGAGAACCATTCGGCAAGTGAGTGCCGCTGTTTACTAGATGAATACAAAGAGTATTTGCAACTATTACACTAGTACACAAGTACACAACACTAGTACACATTACACTAGTACACAACTAGTACACAAGTCCTCTGTGCATTTAAATTGGCAGGCTAGACACCCCTCTTAATCTAGCGCTTCGAAGGGAAACATGATATGAACGCAATCGGCTAAAGTAACATCGCACGGCATGCTCCCGATCAGTTTCGGTTTCAGATTCACGCAGTGATAAGCTTACTCAAGCCATGTTGCCACATCCTCGTTTCGCGCGTGTAATAGCAGCACAAGTTACAACAATATCTTCATTTCAAGTCAGTAATTGCGAAAGGTAACACAATCCTTAGTCTTGTGTTCAACTCGTTATTTGTTCTCTTAAATTCAGTGCTTGAGACTTAATACATAGTTCTCACGTGACGTTATTCTAGTTGCCATTCCCAGGTACTAAGCGTCCCATTAATGCAGTGGAAGGTAGGTTTGCACGCGCCTCCTCGAGCGTCTCGCATCGTGCTCTTTATTCTGTAGAAGACTGGCCGCACGTGCAAAGGACGCCATTGCTGGGTACTGGGTGACGTCAGTGCAAGCTATGTATTGTAGCGGGTAAACGCTGGTGGCACGCTTTCCCGTGTTGGTCGCGTGACCGATGAGTCGCACTACTCGCTCCACTTTAAAAGACCCTAAAATAAATATCAAGCCCTTATATAAAACATGTATTGGGGTACAACTAGATTTTTTTTAAAAAAAGAACTAGCCGTGCGTGCGTGGGTGCGTGCGTGCGTGCGTGCGTGCGTGCTCGCTGCATTCGGAGAACATATACACCCCTATCACCCCTGATTATCTGATGGAGAGGCGACGATGTGTGTGGTTCGACGATTAATCTGCTACTTGGAGGCAGGCGACATCTAGGAAAAGCCGGTAAAACGACCGGGCTATGGGGTGTCCTGATGAGAGACGAGGCAGAGGTGATTGACCTTCAGGTTTAATGAATCATAGAGCAGAACATCAAAACTGAAGAACACGAACGGCGAAAGAGGCGAGAGTTCGGGCTCGGGCTGGCGCTTATAACAGCACAAATAGCGTCCGTGACGACGCAACAATCTCGTTAAAGCCAATTACTACACTGCCACAGAACTGCTACCCGCTACTGAATTGGAAAGTCGCGCATTATCCTTCTTTCTTGGCTCGAAAAACTTTTGGAAACGTTATAAACGAGCCTTTTCATGGGTATTACGCACATTCGACCTCGGAAATGCCGCAAAACCGTCGCCCTTGTGAAATGTAGTTCCACGATCACCGCATAGATAGCGCCATCTATGCGGTGATCGTGGAACCGCAAGGGTGTGAACGGACCTTTAGGGTGATCCGTGAACGCGCCTTATCGTCAATGGCACAAGAGCAGTCGGGGCTAAAGAAACGCCCTTGCGTTTCCGTGCCTGAGAAACTCGCTCTTTCTATCCAAGCAAACTTCGAGAACTGCGCATCCTGCTACGTGTTACTGCAGCCTGGTGGCTGCACGCTACGGTAGGTGTTCCTGAGAAACAGATATTGCCAGCCGCGTGCCGTGTGGACCGTGCGCAGAACCCCTGGTACGTCGGGAGCCTCAAAAACGTGCCCCAGCATTCTATCCGTATTGGTAGGCCATAAATTTAAGGTAAATAAGATATTAAAAAAGGCATGCACTGCAGGCACGTATCCGGCGGAGGGAAAGGGGGGGGCGCCCCCTCCCTTCTGAAATTTATTATTTTGCTGGGGCCCCCCTCCCCCTTCCCCCTCATATAAAATTTTGTCATGCGGCGCCTCCCCCCCCCCCCCCCCGGCCCGAATCAAAATCCTGGCTACGTGCCTAATGCACTGTATATGTGGTCATGTCGGGATGTCCTGGATTGAGGTCGGCGAATGGAAACGCTCACCAAGAGGTTTGCGCGGCAATGAAAGCCCCCACAAGAGACGGCGCGACGCCCCTCGGCGAGGTGGCCAAAAGGGTTGAACTAAGCTTGAATCGGATGTTTCCTGCTGCCAACTTTTTATTGAGCACACAGCAGATTGCAAGAGCACTGAGGGAATGTTCGTCAAGGAGGTGTTCCGAGCTCGGCTCCAGGACGTCTGCTTGTTCAGCCGATGGCCTTCCAGATGGCTCTGTGGATGGGGAACCTGGTGTCGTTGTCGCAGTGGCCCTGCCAGTCGTCCCACTGGAGCGCGTACGGCATCACTCCTCCGAGGCCCATGGCTTCCGCCCACAAGCTCTGCGCCGACCGAGAGAAAGTCACTCAGGTCCGAGCAAGTAGCTTTCCGAATTGCCGGAGTCATGCTCGAACGACTGGTTTTCTGCAGCTGCAATGCCGAGTAGCCGAACATCCTTCACCCACACCTTTGTGACGCTCTTTTGCTGCTCAGACGACTCGCACTAATCGCTTTCATCGCCCCTATTTTGTGTGGCTAATACATCCTTGCCAATTTTCAACCCTATATGGTAAGAAGGTAAGAAAAGTGCGATCGCGGCCGGGTGTTGTGCTGCAGTGCTGGTAAGCCACAACATACCCGCCCACGGAAGTTACTTTAACGACTGCGTCGAATAATTTGACAGCGAAGCTCTTATGTGCTAGGATCTTGAAGAAAATGCGTCCATGGATGTCAACAAAAAACTCCCGTTTAAACGGTGCTCCTCCGTTCCGATTGGTCGTGGCAAGTATAAATAGAAAGAGGGGGCAACCCGCGTGAGTCAGCCTTCCTTGGCATTATTAGATAGTGATGTCCTGATCCCTTGTTATCATCTACGGTCACCGACTTATCTCAGCTAAGAGTGCGCTGTGACGAGGCTGAGGGCAGAACGCACCGATCTAACTTTCTTTTCTTTCGCTTCCGCGATGCTGATAAAGAGACTTAGGTGCCTAATGATTTATCTGCGCTCTTTGACGTGGTCTTTTGCCGCTGGTTGTTGCTTCGTGGCGGGGTGACGAAAGATGGGGCAGGGCTCTCCCGCTCGCTGTTGGCCTCGGCCGCTCCTCGTGAAGGAGGAAAGCGGGCGCGGCGCCGGCTACGCCTAAGGCAGTTCGAGTGTGCTCGTCTTATGCACGGTCGCTAATCCTGAAGCCAATACAAAAATAAAAGCCGGCTGGGAACTGTCGCGATTCGCCTGTATACATGTTTAATCAAATTATAACCTGTAGTTCTGTAAAAACAACAATAAAACAAGTACGCATACAGACACGCATTTGTGCTCGAGCACGCCCGTAACGACGGACTGTTCGCAATGGGTTTAAAGGTCGCTACATTGATTTGGTAGCATACAAAAATTAATTCGATTGTAGATTATCATAGAACAATTGCAGACGATAAGTGTCTAGATTGCATTGAAAGAGATATGAAACAATCTTTTCACTTCATACCGGTGGTAACAAATTGACGTTCCTGATGTGTTCTGATACGTCCCTACGCACAGTTGTGGTTAAGAGCGCTTGACTGCGTCGCGGCTGCGAGAAACCAGGACATTCATCATCCGTGCTTCTTATGTCTCGTGCCGAGCCATTCCTTGAATTGGATTGCACGCTTCATACGAAGCACAGATGTGCCGGTGACTCGCTTTCGTTTCTCGACGCGACACAGTCAAACGCGCTCAAACGCAACCGTGCGTAGGGGCTTTAAAGGGATGTAAATGGGTAAGGAGATGTGACAACAAATGAAACTTGATTTGATTTGATTTGAAGCTGAAACACTTCTTGGGAAAACAAAACCGAGTTAGAGGTGAATTTTAGAGTATTTATATCCCGTGAATTTGAATATCACGTTCGTTTTCCCCGAAGATGTAACTAAACGCGAGGAAACACGGAAAACCTTTGACCAGTCGTGACATCATACTAGGATCTTTGGCCCGCCAAGCGCGTGTCGCTCGCGTGGGCAGCGCGTGCAACGTGCAAGTTCTTAGCCAGGTATATTCCCTCGCACTGACACCAGTCGTGACGTCTATTTTTGATCTTTTTTGAAAATAGTAAGAGTGCGCATGCGTAGCTTTGACTGGCGACGAAGATGCCCGAGAGCAGGAGCTTCGAAAAACTCCCCATATGGCGTTACGTCCCGGGAAGAATGGGATTCGGCGGTGCTTCACAAACTAATTTATGCAGCCTCCGTGCACCAAACTGCAAAATAATCTCGATATTCGTGGTCCTGGAGGCAAAATAAAAATGACTTAGATTTTTTTTTTTTTTTTAATACAGGAGCGTTACTTAGTTTCTTTTTAATAATTCCCGCCTGAATAAACAACGATGCAGACGCTCACTCCATGCTTGGCACGAAGTTGTCGCGAATGCTTGAAAGAAACAGCGCACACCGTAAAGAATAGTTCTTTGCGAAACTCGCGATGATGCGCCCTTGTATCCCAACAAAGGAGTCGAGGCGAAACAAACAAAAAGACGAAACATTTCTTCACTTGACGACGTGACTGCTGGCTCCGGAGCGGCGGACAACGGCAGCGACCGTGGAACACGAGCGCGAGCGCCGCGACTACGGTGAGAGCGAGAACCACTTCGGGTGAGCATGGCCGCTTCGGGATTTCGGGAGGCCGGTGGTGGTGAGTTCATGAGGTCGATGAAGGGCGTGAGTTCACTGAGTTCATGGAGTTTCGCGAGGTGGCGCTGAGTTCGATGAGTTTATGAGTTCGTGCCGAGGACTCGAAGGTGGAGTGTGCGTACCGAGGGTGACAGCGAGTTTTTGACTGTTATATTGAGCTATAGTCGGTGACAGGTCGAGGACTTCCCCAGAGTGGAAGCTCCGCCCGCCCCGTTCCACTTCAGCGGAGCGAACGGTAAGGACGGGGAGGTGACCTCACCCCACCGTTCGCTCTGCTAACGAGAGGGGTGGGAGGAGCGTCCTTCCTTCTTGACCTGTCACCGGCCTGCTGAATGAGTTCAACCAAGAATGCCGACCTCTGCGTATGAAAGCCCAGCGACCCAAAACACAATTTAAGACTCAAAATTAGATTATTTTTCTTCGTGAAAATCATCGTTCAAGAACAGGCCGGTTTGTGTCACGCTCCTCTCTTCTCCGTGGTCACGTGCCATTCGAACACAACTCTAAAAATATGATCTAAAGTCGCGGGTCCTCGAAGGCACACACTCAATATTAAAACTAGAAAAAAAAATGAAGCCCGCGGAAGGGAAGGGGATCGGTTGCCGAGTGGCCTAACGCGTCTCAGCTCGGAGCGTGGAGCGACAGCTTGCGCTGCAGAACCTCCTGGGTTCGAATCCCCACCGCCCCCGCCCGTCTCGATCTGGATGAGCTTTCTGTACCGGCACGCGTTCATGGAGATCATTACTGCGTGGTGCTCGGTAAAGACACGGTTAGGGGGTTGTAGTGCACTGGCTAAATTTCTCATCGACAGCTGAGAGACAAGTCACCCGTTGAGGCGTACTGGACATCCAACGTAATCTAAACATACAAGCAAGAGAATTGTTTTTTTCCGGGGGAGGGGGGGGGGGGGGGAGGGAGGGGGGCACCGAGGTGGTCACGTGGCTGCAAGCCCTGCAGATGACGTGCAAAAAGGCGTCCCGCGCAACGCGATCGTCCTCCGTGTCGTCTGCTTCCCAGACTTTGGAAACATGTTTTAAAACATCGCTTGCGTTAAGAGAGCTATACTGCACCCAGTGGCTACATATGTTCGTTCCATTTTAGTGTAGGATGTATGATTGCTCGGAAACGCAAACCGAGAAACATGCTCCGTTCAAAACTTGGCGCCTGCGAGTTCGCTTTCCCGCATGGTGTTTGGATTTAGCTCGGCGGCGTGACCGCTTCTCCGCCAGTACGGAGTTGACGGCGAAGGAAAAGGAACGCGATAATTGGGCTCGGAAACATGTTACTGCGCAGAAGTAGATCGAGCGCCTCGTGGTCATCGACAAAAACGACCTCTGGCGTGGACGAACCGTCGGTATTAACGATGCTCATAGTCAACACTTGTTTTATTAGGTAAAATGTCATCTTTAAACGATTTCTGAAACACAAAATATGTTTTACGTCACACAGTAGTATTCCTTTGCAAGAATTATTGTCAGCCTCGTTATTCCGAAAAATGCAAGACGAAAATGCGGATATCATGACTTCTCGAGACAGATATGAGTGGTTTGTTTAAGCCGTAATATGGTGATTATCGCTGCAAATGGTGGACTTAGTTTATCGTGACATTAACCAGAAACTGGGGTAAAACATAAATTTAAGAAAACGTAAGTGAAGATGTTAGTCATGATTCAAAAACCCCGAGACTGCAGGTAACTGACACAGACACTCAAAAGTCTAAACTTTTGACTCTGTGTGTCGTTAACTCGCAGTAATCGTGCACCGGCTCGTTTTCGCCCTAACATTTATTGCAGTGTAAGTCAGATTTTTATCACAGCGCTGACAAAAACTTGCAATATTTTGCCCTCAAATACTCGGTGTGCATCATATCTTCAATGTATACATGAGTGTTAAAATTTGTTTCTAAAGTGAAACTTATAAACAAGGCTGATCATATAAAAAAAAATGTATATGTAATCTGAAACATAGTAATTAAAGTCTCACAGCTTCAAGCATTCACATGGGAAGCTGGAGTGTGAGATGGGGCATTTTCACCTTTAAAAGAACTTTCAGTTATCTATGGCGTGTATTCCACAAGACGTAAGCAAGCAAGTAGTATAACAGAGAACCACATGGGCACACGCAAACCCCATATATCGGTACCACCAAACAACTATTCTGCAACCGCGTCTTGCTCTACAGCGGCATCCATCCGCTTCATCTTTGAGATCGGGTCTTCTCTCCTGATGTGCATTGTGGACAAGTTTATCGGGCACCCCGGGAACTTCGACGGAACTATGCTCCAATACGGATGCGCGGCCGGTAGCGTCGTCGACGTGGGAATTCTTTCGGAGCATTTCAGCGGCTTCGTAAGTGAAGCTCGCACACCTAGAAAATGAAAAAGCTCATTCGTGTAAGCAACGGGAAGCGCGAGCAAAGAGGCTATAAGAGTGAACAAACGAGCGAAAGTAGTGTGCTTCAGTCATCTAACAAACTCAAAAACCTTTGAAAACTGGTGAAACGCCAAAACCGTGCGCCAAAGGAGGGGTCGTAACCGCAAAGCAAATGACGTTGTGTGCGTTGGTTTCGGTAAGGACAAAGCGCGACATGCTTCTCGAGACGTTAAAATATTTGCGAAGCCACTCGAACTCGTATTTTTACTCTTCTGTGGCTATGGTTCTTGTTCCTTTGCGTTCTACCAGAGCAAACAATGACTCGATAAAAATGAGAAAGTTCTCAGCTTGGGTGGCTCGAGACGGCAATTAAGGTTGTCCCGCGGGATCGACTCGTATCCAAGCATCACGAAAATCGTTCTCGGTCGGAAATGTGAACACTGTCGCCCTCGGGCCTCCGGTGTAACTACGTCGGCACCGAGGGACGCTACATTTCAGCGGCATCGGTATGCCGCTGAAGATGAAGACAAACAAGCGCGCAGGCTTGACACGTAGAACGCCGTACGCCGTCATAACCTAGACAACTCATTAAAAGAAAAATCGCGCTGCGTGATTGCGCGACTTTTTGGGGGAAAGGTTGTGGTGCATCGCGTTGAAGCCGACGTCTTGGGCAATTCGGGCCCTAGCCGTCAGTTCACCGGCAGTAGTGTGACGTCATCTCTTCAAGGAGACGCTCCGGGCTGTGTATTCTAGGAGGCGATCGGCTACCGGAGCATGGAGAAACGGAACGGGGACGGAATAGTTAAGGGTCGACGCAAAAATTTTCTCCTCGCCGCGAACGAAACAAAACAGAAAGAAGCGCGTCCGCGTTTCCGGATGTTGGCGTTGGGGCATTGCTTGGCGCTGCCTGACAGGCCCCCCTGCGCGCGCCCTCTTCCCCTGATCTCCTTTTCCCCCTTTACAGCGGCCACGTTCTTCTGCGATTTGACGGCGCTTTGCGAGAATAAGGGAGGCCAGTGACTGCACCTGTACAGTTACTCCCAACCACCGGGGCCGCTAGCGCCCTTTTTCGGTTGTTGCGCGTGTGCACAGACCTTGAACTACGGCGCTCTGGACGCTGTCGTGCAGAGATCCAGTCCCGACCCTTGGACGCGTACGGAGCCGTGGGCCTCTTTGTCCATCACCTCCACGGCACCCTTCTTCAGGAACTTGCACGCCTGCGGGTCAGTAGGAGCCAGATCAAAAAAGTCTAATAACGGCACATTAAATAAAAGCAATCCTTTAAAAGGGAGTTTTCACTCATCCATGCACAGGACTAAGGGTTTTACTGTTACCAGGTGTGTTGTCTAGCCATACATGTAACATGCCGATGTACATTTTTATAGTTCCGATCTTTTGTGCACATATCTGATGGCAGTTCGAAGGTTCACTGACCAAATTCGCATGCTTTGCAAAAAGCTCAATTCTCCAGTAGAGGGTATGAAGTTGCTTGAAACTTCCAGTAATTAATCTCAAAGTTTAGTCCTATAACCCCCTTTTTTTCCCCGAATTGCTGTGCATAGTTCAATGGGCCCATGTCACCAGAAAGACTTCGCAAACACATTCATAATTGATGCACAAATCAATTCGAAACATGATTTAATATGTGCCACCGACCGTAATATCTCAATGGTTCCGCAAGAATTTCTAATTGAAAACAATTTTGTTGGAAGCAAGCAAAAATAACGACCCCACGACTTTAACTTACCACAGAAATTAAGCCGGTTAATGAATGTAAACTGGAGAACATTCTGGACCGCCACAAAACGTGACTTGAAAACCGCGAAAAACAAATCGCGCCAAACGCAAAACGGTTATTTCTCCCGCATGGACAACTCAGCATTTGCATTAGACACTTGCACTTTGCATTAGAAGCGTGCGACCAGAGGCTATCTATGGTGGCTAAAAGGGGAAGTGTGACTTGGGCGCTGCGCATGCGCGCAGTGATAGAGAGGGTCGCGAGTCGCGATGAACCTTTTTAGAGAGCCTACATTGAAGAGAGGGTCCATCTCAGACCACGGGAAGCGTTCGCAATTTAATGGCGGACACCTTGTGAGGCGATCGGATGGGAAATCGGCCGGAAAGAAGGAGAAGGCGACCAACGCTTTCGTCACCTCATGGCCTCCGAGATCCCGAAGCGCGCGAACGCCTTCGCGCGCGCGCCTTCGGGATCTCGGAGGCCATGGTCACCTTCTCACAGTTCGCATTGGAGACCGCTAGGGGCGCTACAGCCTGCTGGCTGTAGCGCCCCTAGCGCTACAGCCAGCAGGCTACAAGATTGCTGCAAGACAGAGATTACCAAGCAAAGATTAAGTGAATGGTGGCAGAAAAGCACGAGAGAAAACTAGGTATTTTCCTATTAACTGATGGCCAGGGGGTTTTATAGCCTCACTTTCTGTTCAGTGTGGAGTGTATATAGTTTTCACATTTGGGCGTTCTAAGCTTAAAATGGTGAGATCAAATTGGCTAGGTGGCGTAAGCTACCGCCCGATCCAAAGGGCTCAGCCGTATTCATCCATCCATCCATCCATGCAGCGTTCCTAGCGGTCCCCAAAGTTTTCATCGCGGAATTTAGGCGCACGACCCATTTAACGGGTGAAACGTACGCAGTTCATGTAGTTGACAGAAAATACAGTATGACATGGCGTCGTATGCGCGCCATGCCAAAGAGGGGCGCAAGCTGCGTATGAAAATCTTGATTACCGCGAGGGACACCGCAGTCTGCGTGCGAGTCGTTTTTCACCGCAGATCTGCGCAGCCCTTCGCTCCTGCCCGTTTCCCCTTCCAGCCACCATGGCCTGTCTATGGCGTGCGACCACAGGGGCTATACGCACGACATAGACATAGTGCGTAGCGGCCAATTGAGTTTCTAATCAAAGTAATTTTACTCGAGCAGAGTGAGTTCTACAGGGTGAAACAACGAGACTTGGCAGGCTCTTTTTAAATCGACCGCAAAATTCGGTTTCTTAACCTATCGCGCTACGAGACTTTGCGCAGCGCTGCCCACAGATGGTGCATTTTTTTTTTTTGTAAAATTTGCAAAGAGCGAACTTACTCTGAGGAAGAAGTAAAGAAAGAAAAAGGCTTAGCTCCTATGGAAACGCAGCGACGTCTTCACCGCTCTGCAAACAACACGGCGCCGTTTCGGCACGGGAGACAAGAGATGGCGCAAGCGGTCGCGACGCCAACTGCCGCCAACGAACGAGCAGACGGCGCCGAGAAAGCCGGCGCGTTTAGCCAGGGGGTAAAGGCGGGTGAGGAGGAGTGGCAAATCCTGTGCGCCGACACCCGGGGTCCCGAGTGAAAGATCGCGAAAGAGAGCGACAGAACACGAGAGAAGAAAGCAACGTTGCCATGGTAATCGCGAAGACTGAAAACTTTCAGCAATATAAACAGTGATAATTTAACGTTGTAAACTAAATTCTGAGCTATTCTAACACTTATAAAAAGCAATCTACTCATTACGCTACATTAGCTTCCCTTCTGTCAAAATCTCGGAAATCTGGTGGTGGCGCGGTTTCGTATTCCTCGGCCGCGCCGCACCTGCGAAGTCGGGTATCTGGTTTAGTTTACCGTTGACGCGAGGCCGCGAGGCCGTACATCTGCGCGCTATGCAAAAGAAAGCTTCGAAAGGAACGCGAATATCTTTCCACCGGTAAGTTCGCGGATTGTTGAAGTTCATGAAATGCTCTGATGATATGGGACCCCGAGGGTCTGCCTGCATGCTCCGCCGCTTGCGGCAGCCAGAATGCATGGGAAAATGGCGGACCTTTTCCTCTAGAGTTAGTATGTACGATCTCTATGGTTTAGCAGACAAGAAACTGCAGTTCCCTGTTGTTACCGCGCCTGTTTTTGTTTCTGGCGACTGTCGCCGCCTGCGGGAACGCGAGCCGCTTTGAGTCGAAAGGGATCGTCTGCCAAGTGCGCCGGCTCTCGGCGCCGTATGCTCGTTCGTTGGCGGCGTCTCGCTGCGCCATCCTCTTGTCTCCCGTGCGAAACGGCGCCGCCGTGTTGTTTGAAGACCGGTGGCGTCGCTGCGTTTCCATAGGAGCTAAGCCTTTTTTCTTTTCTTTACTTCTTCCTCAGGTAAGTCTCGCTCTTTGCAAATTTTACAAAAAAAAAAGCACCATCTGCTGGGCAACGCTGCACAAAGTCGTAGCGCGATAGGTCAAGAAACCGAATTTTCCGGTCGATTTAAAGAGCTCCGCCGTCTCCTTGTTTCACCCTGTATACAAGATGGTCGGAACTCCGTCGTCGGAAAGTGAGCACGTTCCCTTTAAGCGCTGGCGAAAATATTGTGATCATCCCACTCTCTTCTGATCTCACCAGCGAGCGAGGGGGAATCGACAGTTGCGAAAATACTCCTCACGTCTGATTTGCTGAATCTCTGCGAGCATTAGTCTTCCCGCTGTGATTTTGCGGAGCTTCGCAAGAGGCCAGCTCCAGATGAAGGAAGAACGACGCGGCGCGTTGCCGCGATGGCCGCTTGCGGAGGGACACGACAAACGCCTGCAGCTCCGAGCAGCTCGTGCAGCTCTCGGAACGACGTGAGAATGCATACAGAGCAACAACCTCCGGGAGCGGTATGGAAATACATGGCCGGGAGAAGGACTTCGCCACGACGCGCCAGACGCATTAGAGGTCATAATTCAGACTCCTAGAGTGAAAAGATGCTATGCCACGCGTCGCTTCGACACCCCAGTGTATTGCTGGCGACGCAAAATACAGCTTGTAAATAGTTGCTTTATGTTTATTTTGCAAAGCGACTCGCGCATTGTATAAAAATAAGTTTGACAAGCACTCGAACAACTCGAAACGAACCTGCTCTTTTGTGTCGTTATTTCTCAAGGACCAGCGATGTGAGCCGCTTGCTACTTCCACGTCTTTACACTCCGATTAGAGAAGGTCGCAGTGCTTCACTGTCGTCCTTGGTGACGCCCCCTTCCCCATACCGTAAAGGTTAGTTTAGTAGATCGTCCCGATACTCCCCGATAACGATACCAGCAACGATACCCGATAACGATACGATGCACGCGCAAAGGCGGCGGTGGAGTATGTGCTATCGTTACCCAAGTCATCGGAACGGTCTAATAGAGAGTTGTAGTAAATCGTTCCGACGTGACCCACTGCGTGACGGTTCCTTGCGCTGGACGCGTTGCGCGGAGCTCGGTTACCATAGCAACCACCTCGCAGTCGATCCCACTGCACAACTCCCTCCACTTGTGACACGCTTACGACGGAACGACAACCGAGGTCCGCGCAACGCGTCGACGCAGGGAGTCGTCGCGCAATGGATCGTTGGGCTCCGAACGACGAGACTCGCGTGATGGTGACGACGAGAGCTGCTCGCCTGGTTGAATGGCAGGAAGCCTCGTCCCAGGCCGGGTCCCAGGGCCCTGCTGCCCCAGCCGTGATGGCGCCTGTGTGCCAGGCGGAAGGTGCGCGCGTACAGGGGGATGCCCAGCACCATCTTCTCGGGGGCATGCCCAGCTCGGCCCAGTGCTGCACCGCCGACGCCTGGACCACCGGCATCCATTATACCCTTTCAAACGCCTCTGCAGCAAACTAGCATCTTAAACGAAAATGCAACTTTCACCCGATGAGCACTGGGCGGTTTTACTCTCGTGAGATTTACGCTTCTCTTCCTGGAAAACGGGAGAGCCAAGAACCTCGCCAAAGTCAACGGCGGCTTGCGACCACACTAAAGTTTAACCGGATGCAAACCGAAAGACGTTAGAGGGTTTTGAGAACATAGCAATTTTAGCGCACGTTAGCGCTAAATTTAGCGTTTGCGTTACCTCACGCTACGCGAGGGAGTTTTAGAATAGCGTTTCTCCGCCGCGACGCAAAAACCCGAGCATCTCGCGCTTGCGGCGCCACCGAGTATACAGTAACAATGTTTATTTTGCGTACAGAAATGCTGTAACTTGAAAAAAAAAAATGTTTTTTTTTTATTATTTAGAGTAACATTTTAGATTAGTTTAAATATGAGAATGCGACGCGAGCGGTCGACCGGTCGTGTCCGCTCGCGTCGCCTTGGCAAGAGGTGTCTCGTGTTCTGCGGTACACGAGACACCTGCGACCCTATAGAGTTATCATTATTTACGCTGACAGGTTGCAACAGGCGCTAGTGCCTACGCGACTTCAGGGATGCAAATTGAAGCAGAAAGCTACCAGCCTCCTTTCGTGGTGCTCCTGTGCATTCCTATAGGTAAACGCGCGTGCATTTTGTCTCTTCGCCGGAAAGTAACAGGAATCAACTTTGTTGTTTGGATCGATCGAATAGTATGCACTACCTTTGTTAACACCTGTAAAAGTGTAATTGTTTTAGTTATATACGGAAATGACCCTGTCGTGCAACTTTACGAGCGGCTAAAAATCACTCCAAATGTAAGGATAATGTACGTGTGGAAATGAAAGGTTTCTAGGGGTTTTAATTGGTCTTTGTATCAGAAGTGGGAGCTGGTGTTTAGAATGGAAGGGAGAGTAATGATCATTTTGTTCAAGTTTGAAAGAGGATGGGTGTTGCCTTAGCGTGTCGACCTGTAAGGTTTTCCCGTACATTCCTGCATTGTGTGATGGAGTTTGTGGCGCTTGAACCGTATAGACTTCGTCCTTCTATGTTGGTGGTGATGACCTTGAGTTTGAGACTATATAAAGAGGTGGACTAAATAAGCGCGTTAGCTGAGTTTGAGACGTCGTCCTGTCTATTTTATGTCCCTTCTACGTCTTGATGTTCCTTTTCTACTCCCAGTCTCAGGTTAATCCAACATGGTTAATATTCACCAGCTCGCCTGCACCTCTTACTATATTTTCAATGTAAGGTGCGCTTCTTTTCAAAACTACATGCCGTGCAGCTCTCATCAGGCACCTGTTTTCTGGCTTCTCCCTATTCTTCAAATACTTTGAGCGAACGCGGATGGCGTTTTGAAATGCCACAAAAAACATCTGCGCATATATGGATCAGCAGAGAGAATAAAGCGAAACTTATTTATTGCAAATCGAACTATAATGTTTTAAGTACAAAACGAGCGTGTTGGTAACAGTCATAAGGAAGGTAACACAGAGAAGGGGACAGACAACAATGACTTTGGAAGTCATTATCCGTCCCCTTCTCTGCGTTACCCTCCTCGTGTTGGGGACTGTATAATCACTTTTATTTTTGCTTTGATGGATCGTCTATGTGCACAGAGATTCACTGATCCAGTTTTACAAGTAGTTCTTGCAGTCTCTTTTGATTTTCCAGATACCCATCGTTCGTTTGGCGCATAAATCCCTCCTGCTCGCGCTAACAGCGTCCAGCAGGCAACAGTGCACAACAGGACGTATAAAGCTCATGTTAGCGCCGTGTTTAATGTCAAGAATTCGAAGAGAAAAACTTTGTGGCGGATCAATATTTTCGTCTAGGTGATTGAGGAATCTTTCGAGACACTTATCGTTAACATTTTTTCGTAATATTCGCTCTTACAATGAAGCGCGAAGGAAAAAAATGCACCTACTTTTCCGCGAGAGGAATGTATCACCGGAGGCGAATTTTAGACTGTCTGCCTCAATTTGCAGCAGCGCGCCAGCAAAACCTCTAACGCGCATTATAATAACTCCTGGTATACTGACGTTTGCATACCGTCGTGCCAACCGTACCTCGCGCCGAGAAACGTCGCAGGCAGCAAGTTGCCGTCGATCGTTGCCGGGTCTTACGTTTGGGACGCGCACTCTCCTGTACGAATCCTCCTTGGAGGAAGGCAAAGACTCTAAAATAGCGCATGCGCAAAACGCGTTCGGCGCATGCGCAGTGGCGACGATGCTATTCTAAAAACTCCGTCCTCCCGTAAAGACAAAGCGACAAAAAAACTATCTTGTGCGCGTTTCAGCGAGGCATTTATTAGATGCTCGAAAAGTGAGACTGCATGTATGGTATTTAATTCGCCGAAATTGGGATATTTCTCGGAGAGCGGTGGTATTGTTGGAAGGCGCCCGCAGCAGCCAAGGTGAATACTCGCCCCAAGGCGGGCACGCATGAAGGTCTCTCACCACTGTCAGCGTGTCTCGGTGCTTGTGGAACAGCGGGCCGTGGGTGATTCGTGAAGGGGCTGTGCGGGCTGGAAGAAGTTCAGGTCGTAACGCCATCAGGTTGACGAAGTCCAGCTCCTGCGGGATGCCTTTTGGTTTCGGACGCGGGACTCCCCAGCATTCCCATTAATCGCTCTCGCGAGCCGGAGACGTTATTTCGCTATTTCGCTGTCTTTCAAGTTTCGCGTACGCACAGTATCGAATGACTTCCGTCCCGGAAGTTTGCATCACACCGGAAAACAAAAAGAAAAAGGTAACTATTACAGATAAATAGCGTTACTTCTTTTGCCAGTTTAGCCTCGCGTTTCTATATTTTGTGCAACTTCAACACCGGTCAACATTCCAAATTACCGGAAGAGACCCATTTGTCAAACGCGCGACGCACCTTGCCAAGACAAGTCGTCTTTCATCCGCGAACAAACGCGTCAAAATGCAGGTCGAGGAACCTTGGGCAGGAAAGCTGATTTCTCACCCGATCTGGTCCCATCAATTTAGCGTCTCATTCCGGCGACACTTGGATTCGAGGGGCGTGCATCATTGGTAGGCGGGACCCGAGCGCAGGACCCGTCTCGAATCAATGCCTGGAACAGGCTTCGAGTCATTTCGGCCCGACGACGTAGTGCCAGGCTGTCGCCTATCGCGAGCCTGTCCCGCTTGATAGTCCGCGACGACAGCGACACTCGCGCCTGTGGCCGGGGCCAACCGCCAGGATGGCGACATCCCACAGCATGACGACTCAGTGTGTTGGCGGCACGCTGAAGATCTCACCTTGCCAGTGCTTCCGCACTTCGTACGATGTCAGGATGACGGCAGGCAGCCCAGACACGCTGGCCGTGAGCAAGAACTCTTTTGTCCGTGTCGTTCATGTAGTCGCGGAACTCCTGCACGAGAACCTTCTCTGGAGTTTCCGTCGCAGACCGCCCGCGCCGCTTCACCTCTCCGGCGGCTGACGAAGGTATACGGGGCATCAGTTATTAGCCCCGTGCGCGACCGAAAGCGTCGCTGCGGTCGGCCTTCCACGATTGGCCGAACGCTGACTATGACGTCGGAAAGGGGATTTATCATCGACGGAAATCAGAGGAATGAATGAACTTTAATTTTGACGGTGTTGGCAGGTGTTCCTTTGAGAGCGCAATGATTTCAAGCTTCCGCCATGCTATTTACAAGCACCGTCGAACTTAAGAAACCGCAAGGTAATGACGTCACAAGGGGAACCAGCAGAGGGCGCCACCAAAACATCTCGCCGGGGCGAAGAGAAAGTTTTCGATTCTAGAGATCTACAAATCGAAATGGCGCCACCGCTCTGGCTTGGCAAAAGACGAAGTGAAACCCAGTCTGACATGCCGGTTATTCTGGTTCTGTTGCATTCGCCGACGACTCTGCGGCGTGACTTTGAGTGGGTATTCGTAAGAACTGATAGACGGTGTGTGCATCACCTTGATCGCGGTGAACGTGCGCTCGGCGTCAGTAGCTTGCTCCCCCAGAAAGCACCGTCTCCGGGAGTCATACCCGTTCAGTAGAGAGCTTCTGGTCTGTGCCATTTTTCGACATCAGCGCGTATATGGCCGGTTTTTACTCGCAGTCCAAAGCGATGGACACGGGCATTCTGGGGCTATGTGGAGATTGCACGCTGGGCTAGCAGGCTCAGGTGATTTTAGTGCAAAACGCTACTTCTGGCCGCCGACACCGAGGCGTCAGCCGCCAGCCGTCAACGGCCCCCCCCCCGCTTACCCTGCAGGCTTGCTGCACACACGCAAACGGCATCGCGCACGCTGCCACGCACACACACGCGCAGCTGCGGCGCTGA
Organism: Ixodes ricinus; assembly: GCA_037355805.1. Lineage (NCBI taxonomy): Eukaryota > Metazoa > Arthropoda > Arachnida > Ixodida > Ixodidae > Ixodes > Ixodes ricinus. The sequence goes on along the minus strand of JAZHYW010048866.1, from coordinate 41,470 downwards.
ACTGCTTTGCGGATCACTCTAACGGTAGCGGTGCCCGGTTCCGCCGACCGTGCAGACGCTGCAGCACTCCCCGTACGCAGCACACTTTTTTTTTTTTCCAACCCGCACGCAGACCGGCACCAGCGCACACCTGCTTGCACACCACACCGCCGCGGCCAGCCAACAGATACGCGCGGCGACGGCAATGCCACCGCATCTACCAGCGCGCGGCCCGCGGATCGCACCGCGCGCGCAGCAGCGGCACCACTGCTGCTCTTCTTCTTCAGCAGGCTGATACTGCCCGCCGCCCGCCGCACGCGCGGCAAGCGCACCGCAGGCGACGCGCACCGCTTTCGCGCGCCAGCGGCAGGCGAAGACTGCAGCCGTCAGCTCTTCAGGTAAGCATAAACACTACCCGATCAGCGGTCATCCGGTACGATATATCGTTGTACGAGTGCATGTTAGTAGCATCCCGTTGCACGCGTTTGCCACCGTGCTTTGGTGGAACCCAGATTTCGGTTCAGCATCGTCAACGCAGGCGTGCCTTGTCTGCCTCAAGAATGAATCCGACATTAACGCACGCCCGTGCTGCCGCACCGGCCGTAAGCCCAACGGTATGCACCCACCATTCCTCTGCGCCGTCCTGGATCGCATGGACTGGAGAGAAGCGCCGCGGGGAATTTCCGGAAGGGTCTATGGGAATTGTAGTAGACCGTTTCCGCAGCTACAAAGCACCCGGATAGCTCTCCGTAATCCCCCACAAGACCTTGAACTACAGATAAGGCTGGCGGCGGGTATGCAGGTGCGCGTTTTCTTCCGGGATACCGTAGCGGAGGAGGAAAACGGTCTACTATTGTTCCCCATTGGGGAACGAACGTTTCCGCAGCCCGCTAAGCACCCGGATAAGCGCCCGTAATCCCCTGCCGCGACCTTGAACTGTTGATAAGGCTGGCGGCGGGCATGCAGGCGGCGTTTTCTTCCGGAAGGTAGCGGAAAACGGTCTACCACCCCTATTGGGAATTGTAGTAGACCGTTTCCGCAGCCCGCTAAGCACCCGGATAGCGCCCGTAATCCCCCACAAGACCTTGAACTAAGGATAAGTCGGCGGCGTATGCGAAAGTGGCGTTTTCTTCCGGGACACCGTAGCGAGGAGAAAAGGCCCCGCGTCACAATTCCCTATTGGGGAATTGTAGTAGACCGTTTCCGCAGCCCGGGCACCCGGATAGCGCTCCAGCAATCCCCCACAGACCTTGAAACTACGATAAGGCTGGCGGCGGGCATGCGCAGGTAGGCGTTTTCTTCCGGGATGCCGTAGCAGGAGGAAAGTCATTCACGCACCCCTTTTATTGACTGAGTTGGCTCCACCCGACTGTGATGACGTTCAATGGAGGAAAAGTTCGGAGGCCTTCCGATTATTCTAGATGGTGTTGCGTAACCTTCCCCGCATGCACCCATTCGAGTAAGACGCACGTCAAAAAAGACGCGGTGTAACTTTTCTTAACATTTATTTATCCTATATTTCTAGCGTGCTTCGCAGGCTATAAATATTTATTTTTATTAACTGTGTATGTTTATATTACGCACTTTTGAAGCGTCTGAGACCATTAAAAGAGTATCGATGTTGCGTTTGTCAGCGGGCCTTTCTTCGGTCCCTTCAAAGGGCCGTAGCGCAATCGGAGTCACGAGGTGATTGTTCAATTGGTATCAGCGCTGTTACGTGAACTGGCTAGTTTTATTAGCCAGGAGCCGGCGCTACGAGATAATGGCAGCAATCAAGCAGCGTCAAAAGCGCGAGTCACTTGGACTTTTTTGTTTGTGATTGGTTCAGCGATGATAAAACACGGTACGAAGAACATGGCGAATTTTATGATCGTGCGCTTTTGCCGATGCCTGATCGGTTCCGATCAGCTCGTGGCGTGGGTTGCGTCTGGACTGAAACGAAGTACTAGAGCGTCGTGCAGTGGCGCTCACCTGCACGAGGAGCTTGAAGAAGAACCTGTCGTGGACGTGGCCGCTGTACCAGCCCGGGAACTCCCAGTCCAAGTCCAGGCCGCTCAGCTTGTGTCTCCGCACCAGGCCCACGGCCGACCGGATGAACCTGGAACAACCGGACAAAATTTCCTGGTTGGTGAATCGCGTTGCAAGTGAGCTCGTCGTAATCAGATTGGGGGATCGCCGGTCGAGTGCGCACCGCAGTCGGGAGCACGTGAATCGGAATCTCGCGCTGCAGAACCCAGGGATCCTGGTTTCAATGCCCACCCCTGCCCCCTTTTTATCTAGACAACCGTCATATACCGGTGTGCGAGCGCGTATCACTACTGCGTGCACCATTGTTCTTCTACAGCGGAGACACGTCCACTGGGGCCGACTTCCCGCTATTAAACAAAAAACCAACACTTTTTAATAATTCGATTATTTTCTGGGCCGATTAAATTGCTCACTGACAAGTGTTTCTCGGATGGCCGGCCTCCAGCTCGTTGCCTTCCTCTGGCTGCGAGACCTTCTTGCCTTGTCAGTGTTCACAGTCTCCGTTTCAGAACGGCGTAGGGCGAACGCTACGGCGCCACGGGAGCACATTGTCACGTGTCCGACGCTCTCATTGGCTCACGGGGATTTCGCCGTTTGCCAAGTTATGCTGAAACAGAGCCTGTTCCTCCCCACTATACTCGTTTTCACCTCAAGAAAAAAAAACCAAGTTTTGCGCAATGTTCATGTGCTGCGCGAAGTAATTCTTAGAGACCGACGACCGTTTCGCGCTTTCCCCTTTTCCTTCGCTTTCTCCTTTCCCCCCTTCTACCCCTGTCCACCGTTGCATGTTTCCTCCTCCCCCGTGTTGAGGAGGATCTTCTGCCTTGCAGAATCTCGAGTCTGGTCGTCGGCCTTTCAGCGCCGTTCCCACACTTGCAACCGAGTAGGAAGGAGAGAGAGAGAGAAAGACAAGACCGGGTTTTAAGCCTCTCGCGACGGCGTACAACCAGCTCCGCAGCAGCGTATCCGGTCCTACGCCGTCGCAAGAGGTTTAAAGACCGGGCTCAGTTCTACTTGGTTGCAAGTGTGTGAACGGCGCTTTACAAGATTTGACTGTCGGGGGAAGAAGCAATGCTTTTGGTGTTCGGAACCCCTCGATAATATAACATATATCTACTCTAAAATGCACGTATACAAATATCCTAACTCTGCACATAAAGGGGGAATAAGTGCTGTACAGTGTCGGCACACATATAAGGATATAAGGCCTATTTATAATGGAAATAAATGCAGCAAGTGCTCTGTTTCCAGATAGTGGCCAGCTTTTCGTAATATTGGTAGCCAAACAGAATTGACGCATCAGTAGCCAGCGGGTCACCTTTTGAACATCGCTGGCCATAAGAAAAGTGGGTGTTTGGTGGCCAGATGCTTTCCAGACAACGTATGTTTTTTGCCACCAGTGGTTAAAACAAATTATGTGGCCAGACACTTGGTTGCCATCTTTTTCTTTTGAGCATCGGTGGCCATGCGAAAAGTGATTTCTCTTTGGCCAAATGCTTGGCAGACATTTAATTGCTTGCCACTTACGCCGCCGAGCAGAAATGGCGCATCAGTGGCCATACATCTATGGATCATCTTTTGAACAACTGTGGCCAGAAAAAAAGAGTGCTCTGTGGCCAGATGCTTGCCAGACATCTTTTTGTATCTGGTAGCCGAGCAGAAATAATGCATCAGTGGCCACACACTTCCGGATCATCTTTTGAACACCTGTGGCCAGAAGAAAAGAGAGTGCTCTGTGGCCAAATGCTTGCCAGACATCTTTTTGTCTCTGGTAGCCAAGCAGAAATAATGCATCAGTGGCCACAAACTTTCGGATCATCTTTTGAACACCTCTGGCCAGAAGAAAACAGGGTGCTCTGTGGCCAGATGCTTGCCAGACATCTTTTTGTCTCTGGTAGCCGAGCAGAAATAATGCATCAGTGGCCACACACTTTCGGATTATCTTTTGAACACCTCTGGCCAGAAGAAAACAGGGTGCTCTGTGGCCAGATGCTAGCCAGACATCTTTTTGTCTCTGGTAGCCGAGCAGAAATAATGCATCAGTGGCCACACACTTTCGGATCATCTTTTGAACACCTCTGGCCAGAAGAAAACAGGGTGCTCTGTGGCCAGATGCTTGCCAGACATCTTTTTGTCTCTGGTAGCCGAGCAGAAATAATGCATCAGTGGCCACACACTTTGGGATAATCTTTTGAACACCTGTGGCCAGAAGAAAAGAGAGTGCTCTTTGGCCAAATGCTTGCCAGACATCTTTTTGTCTCTGGTAGCCGAGCAGAAATAATGCATCAGTGGCCACACACTTTCGGATCATCTTTTGAACACCTCTGGCCAGAAGAAAACAGGGTGCTCTGGGGCCAGATGCTTGCCAGACATCTTTTTGTCTCTGGTAGCCGAGCAGAAATAATGCATCAGTGGCCACACACTTTCGGATCATCTTTTGAACACCGGTGGCCAAGAGAAAAGTGAGTGTTCTGTGGCCAGATGCTTGCCGGTCTTTTTTTATCACCGGTGGCCAGAGAAAAACTGAGTTGTCTGTGGCCAGACGCTTGCCAATCATTTTTTATCACCAGTGGCCAAAGGAAAACTGAGTTAGTCTGTGGCCATACGCTTGCCGGTGATCTTCTGATCTCCGGTGGCCAGTGGCCGAGCTGGCCGGAGAGCGGCCAAAGGCTGGCCAGACACATAACACATTTTTCGTGCTGCCTGGGAAATTAGTAATATTCCGCGTGGACCTTTTTTACTATACGGTTCTTGAGGTGAAATCCAGTAAAACTACTTTTTCTTCCTTCGCGAGCTTCAAGCTACAACACCAAATTTCAAACATAAAAAAAAAAATCTGAGTGGATTTAGGTTATTGCTAACGGGAGTCATGTCGAAAGCCCCCAGACTTGAACATTGAGCACCGGAGGAGGAGAGGAGTTGCCGGTCTCGGGTGGTGATCGTGCGCCAGCTGCGGCGACACAACGGGATTACAGCGGCGGCGGCAGCGAAGGCTACAGGTCCTAGTGAGCCAATCAGCGCGTCGGAAAGAGACGCGTGACCGTACTCTCTAGTTGCACGCAGTGCTGTCAATGCTACGGGCGGGAGAGCAAGAAAAGCCGCTTTTGTGTGAATCTTCAGTGACGGGTTCCGAGGAAGACGAAAGCGAGGTATGGGACATACAAGAGGGAAAGCCTCTTCTCCAACTGCTCTCATCCCTGTACCATTGGTATAGGCTAACGGGCTTCGCCTATACGTCGCTCTGGTTGGCTAGCAGGAGCCGTAGCGAGTTATGGCGCGGTGTCGCCCAAGTGCGGCCGGTTGGGAGCGATCGCGTGATTTGTTGACCTGATGCCAACAAAACTTTTCGTGGCACTGTAAAAAGAGTGCGTCAGCTAAAAAAAAATCATGAGCCATTCCAGTCTGTGAAGGTGAATGACAAGCGAAGCCGCTTGGCACACGAGACAGACCCGCCCCGAGGAGCCGGAGGAAACTAGACACGCGCGACGGGACCGCCACCCGGCGGAAAGTAGATACGCGCGACATGACCGCCACCCCGGGGGGCGGAAGGAAAGGGAACCAATCACACAAGCGCTTGGAACGACGACAAAGAGAGGGCGGTGCGAGCGTAGACATGGCCGACGCGAGACATGGCCGACGCGCTTGTAGTAGTGCATAGCGGCAAATCTTTGAGATAAATCAAATCAAAGTCAAATTGGACGTTTAGTGATTTATTCAGCGTAAAGTCGGTCTGCCAGGATGGGGCGACACTGGTTTACACTGTAGATGAGCAATTTTGCAGTACGACTGCTAACCTGGGGTCTTTAACGTGCTCACGCAGTAGTGATACACGACCGCACGCCGGTACGATTCTCACCCAGATCGAAACGCGCAGAGGTGGGGATTGAACCCGGGATCCCTGGGTTCTGCAGCGCGAGCTTTCGCTCCACGTGCTCCGAGCTGGGTGTGCGCTTTACCACACGGCCACCGATCTCTCAAATCTTTGGGAAACCTCTAGTATCTACCTGAGAGTCTGGTGATCTTGAAAATGATGCGTATTTATTACTAATCTATATACTGAATAGACCTATTGCTAAATTACCCAAGCATCAAGGAGAATGCAGGGATTGGTGTTCCACGCGCCGCACGTGCCGGCGTCTGCAGCAGCATAGTATAGAGGAGGCTGTGGCAGCAAGTAACTTTTCTAAAGCAAAAGCCTAAAACAAATGGCATCTTGCACGCGCGTTCGTCAGCGCTTTATTTTGGTAGTTTACTTCAAATTATTTTTGTACGGGGAAGGCGTGCGCGTGCTGCGGTGTGAGCGTAGAGTTTTTAGTCACTGCACACGAAAAATCCGCGGAACCCTAGCCATAAACAGCTTCGCCGTAAAATGCGACTTTGTTTGAGCGAGGCGAGGAAGACGTTCTTGCGGAGGTCGGCAGAAGGGGCTCACCTCAGCCTGGCGTGGCGGGAGGCGACCACGTGCGACAGTGCACCGGGTCCGTGAGCGCCCACCGAGACGAGCACCTTGAGCCCGGCGCGTGCAGCCAGCCGGCCGATGAGGGCGTCGTGGCCGGGACGCCGGGGCACTAGCCGGCCGTCCGGGGACACGGCCAGGGCCCCGGCCACCAGGTGTGTGCACAGGGACACGTCCACGGCCTCCGGGCTCAGCTGCGGCTCGTTCAGAAGGTAGTAGCACACCCGCTTCATCTCGTTGTACCGGTACTGGCGGTCTGGGCTCGGGAGAGGTGCCGCTTATCGACCCCGGTTCGATGCACCAGCCAATCGCTGGCAGAACCCGTTTGCGCGCAGCAGCCGCTGAGCGAACGCCTACACGCACACACACACGAAGACTCGCTTTGCTGGCGTCAATCTCAACGTTTTCAACTAAACATATTTTCTAAAAGAGGCCGAGAAACAGAGCACAGAGCAGCAAATACATTTCCCAAACAATTTAACAATAATTTGTAATCGTAAGTTTCGATAAAGCCAAAATCGAAACTAACCTGGAACTTTACTGGCTTGCCGTCTTGTTGTAACGTCAGATGTCCTATAAAGGCAGTGACTATTTCGACTTCCACGTTCAAAATACTTTTAATGTATTATTTTGACGTCCGTATAACGCCACCCTCCGTCGCGTAGCAACGTCCGCATCGCACTCTGGTAGACGCGCTCAGAACTCGTCTGTCCACATGCCTGTCGAAGGTGAAACCTACCGAAGGGGTGCTGATACGCCTTGACGTTTTTCTTGTAGTGCCTGTAGAGTTCCTGGTACGCCTTGTAGTAGGCGGCCAGAAAGAGCATCGTCATGGTTCCCACAGCGTAGTCCTGGTTGCGTGGCCGCTCGTCCTTTCCTGCGCCCAACATCACGGCGTCGTCGATGAGACGGCCAACAGAACACGGTTTCATCATGTAGCAGCAAGCATGACAGATCAAAGGCTCCGACCAACTCGAGAAGGGAGTCCTGGCTGCGTGCCAACATTTGCGAAAATCTATTTATTCAAGCGTTTATTTGCAAATGCAATCGAGACCATGCTAGATTCGAAAGGCGGATAATTATGACGGGCCTGGTTTATAAAGATTGGAGGTTTTCATGTGAGCTGTAGGAAAGATAACTAGTATACGTGGACTAAGGTATGACACAAAACCGGGACACATTGCAGGAATACGTGGCGAGGAAAGGCACTGTTTGGGCCTGAATTTTAACGAGTCTGCGAAACGACGAAAAACCCCGCAGAGCACAAGACTCCAATGAAGAAAAGTACAAATATACCTGGCTCAACGAGGGAAGGAAATAACACGAAATAAATATGATATTTATAAAAATCGAGGCACTATGCAATTATAATTAGGCAGTTAGTGGCATACGGACAGCAATGATGGAACTGGAACTGCCTTTTTCTAATGAGGTACTTAAAGTGGTACTCCGGCGCTTTCTTTGTAGTCCCCGATTTTTCTGAAAATTGGCTAAACACACCAACAAACATCCTTGAAATAGTAACCCAAGTATTGGGCCGAAATAATTTTTTACAGCGGAGCTGTTAAGGGCTAGGTTCCCCGGGATCGTGTCCGGTACCAAAGAAATGTCGACACAAACCTACACGAACCTCTGGACAGCTACCGCCATCTATAAGCGACGGCGGCAACCAGGCAACCAGTCTGGTTGCCGCCGTCGCTCATAGATGGCGGCAACCTTTCCAGCTATCATAGAAGAATGGATAGTTGGGCGAGTTGGTGGGAATTCATCGTAGAAAACAGCGCGAAAAACAGACGAGGACGAAGAAGAAACACACGTGACGAGCGCAGCGCACGTCACGTGTGTTTCTTCTTCGTCCTCGTCTGTTTTGCGCGCTGTTTCCTACGCTCTTATCAGTTTCGGTTTGGACTCACGATGGGTCGGCCGCGTGCCCTTTCTTCGGGGAAAGAAGACCGGGTGCGGAAGGAGCGGCGACGTTCGCAGCAGCGCGAATGCGTCCGCAACCGCCGCGTGCGTCGAGCGCTTCCAGATTCCCTTGCGAAAGAGCAGATCGCTCGCCCTGGAAAGCCACCGCCGAGAACAGAAGCTGCAGCTCAGCTGCTCTTCCTTCTTCACCAGAGTGGAAAGGCTGAAAGTTTTTAGAGCGCAGCTCTTAGGCGCCCGTTTCTGGCTTGAGCGGTGCTGTCGCCGTCAGCAACGTATCTCGTCAACGTAGACCATTGTCATGGCCATGCATCATGCGAAATGTCCCATAATGCACCGCGCGGGACCCTCGTGACGTCACAGAGCCCCGCGCGGTGCATTATGGGACATTTCCCATGATGCAACGCGCGGGGAGGAGAGAGGGGGAGGGGAATGCCATAAATGTCCCATAATGCACCGCGCGGGGAGGAGGAGGAGGAGGGAGAGGGAGGAGGAGGAGAGAGGGAGGGAGGATGAGAGGAGGGGGAGGAGCTTGAAGGATGAGGGGAGGACGAGGAGGGGAGGAAAGGGACGAGGAGGGAAGAGGAGGAGGAGGAGTAGCAGGGAGGATGAGGAGGAGGGAGGAGGGTGCACCCTCCCCTCAGTACCCTTCCCTCCTCCTCCTCAAGAGCTGCGCTCTAATTCGGCGTTACAGGGTGTTGTAAACGTCTTTCATTTTTTTTCGCGAAGATATGGAATTTACAATTTTGTGCTCCTCACCGTGTTTTTTAAAGTGAAAGTCTCTACCGACAACAATAAAAAAAAGTGACGCCAGCGGAAAGCAGGCGTTCACTCTTTGGACTGTAGACTTTGTACCGAACTTATCAGAAGCAGTTTCATGGCGTGAAATGAATGCTTTGGAAGCTCCCCCCCCCAGCACACGCGCAGCAGCACGAAACAAATGCCCGGCATAGTTCATTTCTAGACAGCCCACTCGACCTACGAGCCTGCCTCCTACTGACGTCACGGCCCTGAAAAGCGTGGGTATACTGAAATGTTGGTTTTGGCATAATTTGCACTTGCCAATTTCACAAATTCTCTTCTGAATTTCGCATATACTAAATAGCATACCGGAAAGGCTAGAGACGGTGATTTCGAAAATATAGTTAGTTGAGTAAAACATGTTTCGCACATTCTTTGCAACATCGTTGCTATGTTTCGCAACGATATTGAAAGCTCGAGTTGGAATGATGTTCTGACAGACTGATCCCAATATAGCATATCATGCATTTTTAATAGGTTTCAGGCGATCTATGGGAAGGATTTCCCTATAAGATATTTAAATTGTCGCGCAAAATTCGAAAGCCGTGGATTATCCCGAGCCTTCTATCAAAAATATAATTAAAAATCAGCTTTTTCATAAGTTTAACAAAACTAGAAATCAAGGGGATTTAGAAAGTTGAAATGGTATTAGACACCAGCTGTCAGAAGAGTTACGAAAAGCTAGGGAACGCTATTACGATAACAGTTTTAACTCGATAAGTAGAAATGTTGAGGTCACTTTGAATAAATTTAATACGATTTTACGGGGTAGTCGAAACAATGAAAGCTTAGAGAAGGTGTATATAAACGGCGAAGAAAAAATACCGCTTTAGCTGATGTGTTCAATGATCATTTTGTATATTTAGTGAATCTAAATTACAATGATGATGCTTCTGGGTATATTAAAAAGAGAAGTGAAAATTCAATCCTTTTGGATCCGGTTGACGATTCCGAGGTTTTTAAGGCATTTATGAATTTAAATAATATTCGCAGCAGAGACATTGCTGATATACTAATTAGACCTGTGAAATATGTTTAGACCAAAATATGCTTTATTTGACTCGTTTATTTAATTTACGTATATCTGAAGGTGCATTCCCTAAGCGTATGCAAACAGCAAAAGTTTCTGTACTGTATAAGAAAGGTGATAAAAATAATATAAATAATTTTAGACCAGTTTTCATAGGGCCTATTTTTTTTTCAAATGGGCTAGAAAAATTTATTTAAGAAACGACTCTCAAAATTTTTCGATAAGCATCAGCTAATTACAAAATCCCAGTTTGGATTTCAAAAGCATCGTTCCACTGAGCTTGCCTTACTTGAAGAAAATGAATTTATTTTACGTAATCTAGAAGACAGAAAATTAGTTTTGAGAGTTTATATTGGCTTTACAAAGGCTTTCGAATATTTGAACCACAAGCTCTTATTACAAAAAATTTAACATTATGGAGTACGCGGTCATGGCCCCGCTTTTTTTTTGAATCATATCTAGAAAATCTTAAACACTATGTGTGCTGTAATAATGTTTCATCCAGTATAAAACCAATAGTCTCTGGAGTACCACAAGGAAGTATCTTAGGCCTTTTTTTAACTTATATGTAAATGACATCGTGAATATTGAGCAAACAACTAAATTGATAATATATGCTGCTGATACAACACTTTTGTATGCTGCGGACGATCCCGAGGACCTGGTGTCAAAAGTAAACTTATTCTTAGGCCAGACATCGTTGTGGACAGAAAAGAACGCTTTTAAAATAAAACGAGTAAAACTAAAACCGTAGTATTTCGATCTAAGCATAAAATTTTCCCTCCAATAAGCACCATTACTTTAAACTCGGTAAATTTCGAATTAACTAGTCATTTCAAACCACTCGGAGTAGCGTTTTCTCCGAATATTTTCTGGGACAACCATATCGAATATTGTAATAGAAAATTGTCAAGAACTATAGGAATGGTATGTCGACATCGGTATATACTTCCTAGGTCCGTTAAAATATTCATTTACAAATCGTTATTTTATTTCCATTTAAATTATTGTTCGTGGGTTTGGCGGGGTACTACAACTGAAACAAATCTTGAGAAAGCGCTCCTGCTTCAAAAAAGATTGTTGCGAATAATTGCAAATGTACTTTATCTTTCGCACACGCAAAACCTGTTTAAAACTTATAATATACTCAGTATTCTAGGCTATCCACAAAACTTAGAATTTCTTTATAACACTTCGTCCCTGGTAGAATTTCCTTGCTTACAACAACATATCGTACCATACCAAATTTTTGATCCTGATTACTGGCACGTACGTGCCGCTAAACACAAGCTTGAAAAGAAATGTTAGCGTACCGAATCCCAAAGCTTTTAAATGTATTGCATTCTGAAGGTGTGCTTATAGATCTCTGGGTGAATTGCGCTCTGTCATGGTTTTTGCATATATAGATTGATGTAATGGGTGTTTTTTTTTCAGTTTAAATGTATGTTTTTTGTTGATTTACGAATGTCGACTAATATGGTGCTCAGTTACTTTTTCTATTTTCTACGTTTTCGTTTTTACTGCGATCAATTATGCACGCTTTTGTTTCGATATTTATTTCCAGAAGCTGCTGCAAAATATACTGGGGCCGAGAACTCCTCAAGCCGGGTAGCGCGGCTTTTTTTCTTGGCTCAACCATTAAACCATTACATGTAATGGAAAACTATTATTATTTAGCCGGAGCGCTGGGGTTTGCAGATGATAATGCAGAATGGCCCGGGTGATAAGTGCATTTTAATAAAAAAAGAGGAGATTAATAAAAAAAGAGGAAAAATATAGTTTCGTGTGCAAACTTGTGGATATTTCCTCGCCACTCGAAATGTTGTGGCTCTCCTGTTCATCTTTGCATGCTACATTTCTTATTGGTGTATGCTACCGACCACCTCACAAGGATCCAACTTTTCTTATTCATCTGAATGATGCACTCGGTGTTTTGTGCCTCGGACATCCCCTGTCCAGCATTCTGCTTTTCGGTGATTTTAACTACCCCTCAATAAACTGGTCGGCCCTAGCTGTTTCAACTCCCCTTGATAAGAGTGAAGCAACAGAATTCATTAATTTCTGCTTTAATTTCAATCTTTCGCAAGTTATAACTGAACCCACGCGGTCAACTTCCCATTCTTCTAATATTCTTGACCTCATTCTTTGTTCAAAGCCTGAGACTTTGAAATCGATCAACTACTTACGTGAAATAAGTGACCATAAAGTAATTCACTGTACTTTTTCTTTGCATCTTCAGTCTAAATCCAAGCGACTCAAAACCGTATCACTATACGATAAAGGGGATTACCAAAGTATGAATGCTGAACTAGAAATTTTTTTATTTTCCTTTCTGGTTGACTTTGATGTTCGCTCTGTTTCTGATAATTGGTTTCTTTTCAAACTAAAAATGCAAGAACTTGCGGCCATGTTCATTCCTACTGTCACTTTTTTGTGAAAACTCGTCTGCTCCTTGGTTCAACTGTTCTTTAAAACGCCTAAATTAAAAAAGAAGAGACTGTTTCGGAAGGCTAAGTCCACTGGGTGCAGCTTAAGCTGGGACAAATTTTATTCCGTCGATAGGCAGTACAGAGTTGAAATTAAGAAGCAAAAACAATCATTTTATAACGTCGATCTTGCGTGTATGCTCAAGAATGACCCTAAAAAGTTCTGGAAAGTTATTAACCCTAAATCTGATACTGCAATCACAGTTAAAAATAACGGTGACACATTGGTTCAGGATGACGAATGTGCCGAATTACTGAATGATGCTTTTTGTTCCATATTTACGCAAGAAAATAGCGAAGCCTTTCTTTCTCCTCTTCCCGCTATTCCTACACCCATGTCTGGATTTGTGTTTGAACCCGCAGGCATCGCTAAACTCATTGACAACCTTAAAATCTCTTCATCAGCAGGCATGGATAACGTAAATGCAAAAATTCTCAAAAACACGAAAGACTTAGTTAGCGTGATATTAGCTAAAATATTTTCACAATCTCTTTCAAGTAGTCTTCTGCCTGATGACTGGAAAGTGGCAAAGATTGTCCCGATTTTCAAAAATGGCGACAAATACTCCCCTTTTAACTATCGACCCATCTCCCTAACAAGCGTATCATGCAAGCTAATGGAGCATATTATCTACACCAACATCATTCAATTTCTGTCAGACAACTGTTTCATCAACCCATCCCAGCACGGCTTTCGAAAAGATTTTTCATGTGAAACTCAACTTGCATCGTTTACTCATGACATACATGTTAACCTTGATTCAAACATTCAAACTGACGCTATCTTCCTGGACTTTGCCAAAGCATTTGATAAGGTTCCTCATAGACGACTCATATACAAGCTTTCTAAACTCAACTTAGATTCCTCCATTCTGAACTGGATCATTAACTTTTTAACTAACAGACAGCAACTTGTTACCGCTAACCAGTCATCATCTTCTCTTGCTCCAGTCATTTCAGGTGTTCCTCAAGGATCGGTCCTCGGACCTCTTCTATTTTTAATTTACATTAATGACATGCCCATATCAATAACATCGCATGTTCGTCTTTTCGCTGACGACTGTGTCATCTATCGCCAAGTGACTAACCCATCAGATCACCTACTCATCCAAGATGACCTCAACCGCATCCAAGCATGGTGCAATACATGGCAGATGTGTCTCAACGTCCATAAGTGCAAGCTTGTGTCTTTTACACGTCGCTCTAAACCCTCTATCTTTTCCTACTCCCTTAACAGCGTTCCTTTGGAAAAAACTAATTCCTACAAGTATCTCGGAGTTCATCTTACATCCGATCTTTCCTGGGCTACTCATATCAGTCACACCATATCCTCTGCTAATCGCTCTTTAGGTTTTTTGAGGCGCAACTTGAAACTGGCCCCTCCTCACATAAAACAACTTGCCTACTCATCCCTTATCCGTCCTAAACTGGAATACGCATCTGCTATCTGGGATCCGCACCAAGCCTACCTCACCAATAACATCGAATCAGTTCAGCGTCGAGCATTACGTTTTATTTACTCAGATTATTCTTCTTTTACTAGCGTCACATCTCTTCGAACCCGTGCCAACCTCCCCCTCCTCTCTGAACGCCGCCATTTAGCTAGGTTATCTCTTTTTCATAAATTTTTTTACAGCCCGTGCCTCCGATTATCATACATCGTTCTTTCTGTACGCCGCAACCGTCGCACGGGGCCACAATCTCGATGTACAGCGACCAAAGGCAAGAACCACCACATTTCAGAACTCATTTTTTTCACGTACAGCCTTTGATTGGAACGGGCTCTCCCAGAACATTGTAACTACTGATGACTCATTAGAATTTAAAGAATTAATACGTGCAATCGCGTTCTAGGTATATTTGGTGTGTTTTTTTTTTTGTTGTTACTATGTGCATACTAATCTTCTTGACGATTTTTGTTTTATTTTACATGCATAATTTGCTTTTGTGACATTGTACTCTTCTTTTGTTGATGTTTGTTGTATGCCACCTCTTATGTAATACCCCTATGGGAGTCCTTAAGGTATATAAATAAATAAATTGGAAGACTGGTGGAAATTACCTAGGGAGAATTGAATGACGTACAACTGGCACAGCTGGAGACAAGCGGGACAGAGGAAAATTGGGACTCTCCTCCCGCGTGGCTCCGGTCCAAAGTCTCCACCCCGTCTCCCAGTGGGTCCAATGCCGGGGTAACGCCGACTAGGTTTGACCAGAGGGAAATTGGCGACTCCCTCGTCGGAAAGAAGAGGCGGGGAGTCGCCAATTTCCGTATCAGCGTCGGGGTTTCGCATCGTGTTTGGGTCGGCCTGAGCCGCGTGTCGGGGCATACCTGGGCGATGCACCATGGCGGTCAGGTTCCCGGCCAGGAGAGGAACTTGCAGGCTGCCGGCCAGGCTGGACATGGTGCTCTCTTTGGCGCCCCCGGCCGAGCTGGCTGCGCGTCGGGTTCTTCCCTCTGGGTCAATTCGGCGCTGCGCGTCGCCGCCCCGGGAGAGAGCGGGGCCCTCGCCGCATCTGGGACGCGGTCTTCTTGCCCCGAAATCCGTCCGGCGGCGCCCGACCCCGCGGACCCGTCGAGCGGGCGACAAGAAAGTTGCCGACTCTGCTTCGCCTGGTTCGCGCGCGGTCTGGCCCGCTGGAAGGTCGGCGAATCTCGCTCGCTATGCGGACGGTTCGGGGGCCCCGCCCGCGCTCCACCAGGAAGGTGCGCGCCCCGACGAGGTCGTGGGACTCCAAAAGTGCTTTCATTACAACATTTTCTGGGCCATGCGGTAACCTCGCAACTTGGCCTCCTCTGTCGGAAAGGGCTCCGGACTGGCTTCGGCGCCTAACAACCCTATAAAGCACTGTACTATTCTTTTTTCTTTTTTTTTTAATACTGAGCGATTGAGCGTAGGTTTCGAAATTTAGTTAATTTGTGAAGTTTCGTTCCTGTTTAAGAAATAAAACCTGGAGTGTCTTTCTCCGGTCCTTGGCTGCAGACCATGTCGAAATGCATTTCTTTTTACGGGGGATCGGTGGCCGAGTGGGCCATCGCACGCCAGCTCGGAGCTCGTGGAGCGAAAGCTCGCGCTGCAGAACCCGCAGGGATGCCATGCGATTCAATCCCTACCACTGCCCGTTCCGATCTGGACAGGGCGGCCCTAGCCGGCCCTATACCATCAAGCGCCCTGGGCCAACTCCGGCCGTGGTGCACCCCCCCTCCGACCCCCTTTTTATACGCCCCGTATCACGTTGTTACGTAAACATGTGAGCAGTGGCCCAACAAGAGCGTTTTGTCAGACGAGAACCCAAAAACGAACGGCGGTCGGAGCATATAGGGAGTATTCACTGGCGGCCATAGCTGTCTGCGTGAATTTTGAGCGCGTGGTGATGGCGAGCTTCCACAGTTCTTTTGCAACGTTCATTCCGCACCATCAAGAGTGCCGGCCTTAACAGCCCATTGATGTGAGCTCGTTCTGAGCATGCGCTCTAAACAGCACTCACAAATATGGCGTCCAGTGAATACTTCCTATTCAGCGGTGAGATGGTATCGCGTGGCGACTATCGCGCACCGCTAGCCTTTCGTGACGTCATTACTTGTGAACCATAAGTAAATGGTGTTTGCCTACATCGTGGCATAAATGGATAGCCTGAAACTCTGATAGCGTCTCGTATATAGCAACACTAGAACAACACGCGTCGCAGATTGAAGCTCTACATACCGCTTGTTGCTACGATGATCATCCATGTACAACGCACTAGTCAGTGTACAGCCATTTTGGTAGGACCGACCACTAGCGCCCCCTATGTCGTGAGTTACGATACTGCCTATAGCGTCTTGTCGGGTGCCGTGTTCAAATAAACCAAAAAGCTAAGAAAAAAAAAATTGAAAAGGGGAAGCGGCGGCGCCCCTTTGTGATGGTGCCCTGGATCTGGATGAGCATCGTACCTGCGGGCGATCGTATATGACTACTGCGTGATGCACGTTAAAGACCCCTGGCTAGCCGTCGTACAGCACTGGCTAAATTGCTCATCTACAGCTGAGACACCGTACGGCCATTGGGGCTGACTAGCTCCCGGCTGTACAAACATACACACAACACAATTACAACCACGAAAGCTCGCTATCCCTGTCCTCCTGTATGGCACGTCGAGCACGGTCAACCTCGCCACCAGCGCGCTCCTTCCTCTTGGGAGGCATCCTGAGGACACATCCAGTGAGCGCCCCGCGACTCTCGTATGTGGGCGGCTCTCCCACAGAAAGGGAGGACGGCACGTGTCCCTCATTCTCCCGCGCATGTGTTTCAATCTGACGACCGGAGTTTTTTAGGAGGATGACTAAAACAACGTTAAAATCAGTTTTGTTTTTGCAAAACCTGTATTATCTTGGGCAGGCTTTAAATAAGTTGAAAAAAAAAAAGATATGTAAATTCATATCCCACAATACAGCACTCGCCATGTCCTCA
This sequence comes from Ixodes ricinus, assembly GCA_037355805.1. Classification (NCBI taxonomy): domain Eukaryota; kingdom Metazoa; phylum Arthropoda; class Arachnida; order Ixodida; family Ixodidae; genus Ixodes; species Ixodes ricinus. Next base: position 24,316 of record JAZHYW010048866.1, on the reverse strand, counting down.
ACTTTCATATTGTTTTCCTTGTTCGTGATCTGGATTTTATTTGGTTTCATGAGAATTCAATGTATGGTTTAGGTAAAAGAATATGACGTTATTAAAAAACACAAAAACAAAAAAACAATTGACGATCTTAAGTACAATAAGGCGTTACTGTTACCTCAAATTGAGCTTGTTAATTTACCGTAAAGGTAGCGTGTTCAAGTTACACAGAGTCTGATGGACCGCGTGACGATGAAATACAAAACGCGTAACCTATATCTGTCAGCAAAACATGACAAAACCTCGTTGATTTCGTCTGTCCTCAATGGGGTCGTCTGAGCCAGCTGGCTTATTCTTAAAGTTTGAAAAGCGCCGAATATTACGAGAGAGGAAAATGTCGGCACAACACACGGCCGCCTGTTGTGGCGACCTTTTCTTCTCATAGTTTCGGCACATTTAACAGAGCGCAACGATTGTTTTCCTGAATGGAACGAAGATTGTAAGGAGGGAATCAGTTTGAACGTGTTTTAGAATACGTTAATGGTATCACTTCTACAGGAAACTGTGTCAGTGTCCCCTCAATTGTCTTAGACAGACAAGCAAACACTTTCTCGCGAGTGTATATTCTCTCCTGTATGTGTGTATGTTGTGTTTGCGGCGAGAAGAAGGTGGAGGGATATCAGATCAAGGTCATTTCATGGGTTCCGGTCCTGCACCTTGTGGAGGTTGTTTTGAGAAAGGGTGTCTATTGTTTCCCTTTAAGAACGTTGTAGAGGTGATCTTGCAATGAGTTTTCGAGCGTGTATCACTTCAGTGATACACGCGTGACGAAATGTCCTACGGCGTGCAATTCGCGTAACGGGTGTCGATGAAACGTTCGTGTCGACGAAACGTGTGACCATGAAAAGTTGTCCACGAAACGTAATTCCACGAAACGAGTTTGGACGAAACGATAGGGGTCCCTGCGCGTTATCGTGGCTGCGGTGTTGCGCAGCCGGCGGGTCCGTCTCTTGAGAAACCAGCTTTTGTTCCCCACCGAAAATTGTATTCACCGCTTTTCCAAATTTTCTTCGTCCAATTTTTTTTAAAATTGTTTTCTTTTTTTTCTTTTTTTTTTACGATTTGTAAAATATGGGGCGCGGTTTATTTCTTATTTCTTCTTCTTTCTGATATGTTGACCTGCTGGCTGTTGAGCCAGCCTCTTGTTACTCACGCGACCATTTTAGAAGCTGAAAAAATAAAAGAGGGCTCTCGAAAGGAAAAATACAGCTCGAAGCGCGAATTACGACAAACTAAGTTGGAACTCGGAGTGCCGCGTGACCGGGTCGGGCCTCCGACTGAGCGGGACCTCCGGGTTTTCTCGGAGGCGGTGTCCAGGCAGCACACGAGCGTCGCCCAGTTCTTCCGGCAACGCGCGTCGTCGGGGCCCGTGGGCAACACAAGCTCGGGTTGCCGGGCGACGCGCTCTGTGATGGCGTCGCCGCCCGGGCGGGACGCCGCCCGCAGCCGAGCGCCGTCCTCTACCGAGCCCGGCGAGGGGCTGACCGGGGCAAGTCCTCCGAAGACGGGCCCCGGGGACGCATCGCTGGCGGAGGAAGCCCACCCGGTCATCTCCAGGGTGCTGTTCGTCGAGAGCTCTCGTGAGTCCCTTTCTCTCCTAGCGCCGCGAACCTCCGTCGGTGTTTCGCGCCAAGCCCGTCGACGACGCGGACGCTCGTGCATTCCCACGAACAGACTTCTCGGCAGGACGGCCACGGCACGGTGCAGCCGCACGCGCTCGGTTCAACCTTTAGCGGCGCGTCCTCGGGTGGCCTTGTCAAAGTCAGCGGCCCCGGCTTCCAGAAGCGTGCACACGCTTTCCTTGTTCCAGTCCGCCAGTGATATTTGAATCGCCCTTTCTGCGCTCGAGTCGTACGTCACATCAGTGGCCTCGCTGCTGAGCGCCTTCGCAGTACTGGCGTAAATCTGGGAGGGCGTCCCGACTAGTAAAAGAGGCCACCATGTAACTCCCCCCCCCCTTCCTCCGATTTATAGCCAGGAGTCCAGGACTCCCGCTCCAACCGCGGTTGGTAAATCCGAGGATCGGACCAGCACCGCAACATGGATGCCGACAACCCACAATACTTCGAAGCACTTCAGAAAATGACTTAGTACATCCAGTTGTCCACAAAACAACTTTCTCGTATCTGCTGCCGGCAGGTAGTGGGAGTACCTGGTCCAGATATTTGTGCAAAGTCTAAGACAGCAACTGTTGAGGCGTCGACAAAGAAATGGCGTGGGTCGTGAGAAGTTACTATTTCCCGAGATTTGTAAATGGTGTTAAAACGTCAGCCCGACAGGTTTCCTTCTTGGGAAAGTCTAGATGAGCAGTGCCTCCCAGGATCTGTCTGGGGACAACACCTACGGCATAGAGCGAGGGCCTCTCAGCGTGAGCTGTTGTTTGGCGTGAGTTCAGACGAAGTGGATCTGACCGGGGCTACAGCCAGAACGGGCGCCTCTTTGCCGCTCTACGTGAGCTCCGCAGGTACCAGAGTCCGCGTGTTGCCGGAACCCACGAGGGCCGTGCACGGCAGCCCCGCACCGCCAGGTCCATGCAACCCATGTTCGCCGCAGGGAGGCGACGCTTGGAAAGGACTTGGGAGCTCCGAGAGCAAAACCTCACGGATAGCTAGACGTCTGGCGTGTCCTGAACCGAGTCGAGAATGGCGTCTCCGACATTTCGAGTACCGGTGCGAGTCCGACCACTTGGTTGGCAGCCGCCAAAAGGATTAAGCTGGATCACTGTTTCTATGCGTCTCATTATGGTGAAGCGGCAGGCAGTAGCGGTCAAGCGGCCGTGCCTCGCCACTGACTCTCTTCGAGCAAAGCGGTGCTGGAAGCCGCGCTCCGCGAGCGACTGGCCGACTGGCGCCTCTCCTCCTTCAGGCCAGTTCCGGGCGGTCGAGCGGACAGCCCTCGCCGACGTCCGGCAAGACTCCCGGGAGACGACTTCGGCGCACGTGGCAGCGGCAGTCCAGGCATCGTTCGCCAGGGCGGCCCTCTTCTGTCGGGGCGTGCTGGCAGGCGTCGCCCTCTGGCACGCAGTCGTCGGGGCCACTCCCTTCTCCGGAGTCTTCCACGGCACCTTCTACCTGCCTGGTCACCGTGTGTACCGTGGCGTCGTGCGACCTGTGAGTGCGTCTCTCCGTCCGCCCCGCCAGGTGCCGCGGACGACGGACTCTTTATCAGATCGCATTGCAAACGCGGCTCATAAGTCACGTGACCCCAATCGGGCACTGGAAACGCCTCCCGCGAAGCCCTGCATGCTCCCATTCCACCCATCGGAGCGAACACCGGAAAGGAGGTCTCGAACTCTCTCCGGCGTTCGCTCTGGCAAAGCGGAAAGGGTGGAAAGCTTCGCGGGAGCCTTTCTCAACTTGACAACAATTTCGACGTAATATAAACGACGGTGGCGCATCTTCATCTCGCTCATGGAAGAAGTTTCTCCAACTTAACGATACACCTTTTTCGCTAAATTACCCGAGCATCAAAAATAATACTGGGAACCGCGCGGTGAAAGGGACGCGTCCAGCGAGCTTTCGGCCGCAATGTCGGCCGTAAACGGGGCATGAAAAGCGGCCCTGCGTCTCGCTGGAGTCCGCGTGGCCTGCAGCATATGGCCCATTCGTTGGCAGGATCGACGGGAGTGCGGGCGTCCGGAAGACGCTGGTGGCCTGCGTCTACCCGCTCACGCTTCTCGTCCACCTGACCATCCATGGCTTGGACCGTAGCCTCGGACCCGATGACGAACCCCCGGTGAGTCTTGCTTGAGCAGTGCTCACGCGGTCGAAAAGAGATATTCCCGACAGTTTAAAGAAAAAAACAGACTTTTTTTTTTTCTTTTCCGTTGCCAAAAAGAAGCTTGCATCGCAGAATGCTCCACTCAAATGCCACCGGGACCATAGGCGTAGACTACGGGGGGGGGGGGGGGGCATCGGGGTTCGTGCCCCCCTTGGTAAAATCTGGGGGGGGGCAGTGCATCCCCCCCCCCCCTTCCGGGCCCGGGCCAAGATCGTTACCGAGACGCTGTTTACGTGCCATGTAACGAGCTTCTAGTAGCGGTATGTAAACAAAATAACGCCCACGTTGCCTTTATTCACAAAATACATGGGAAATGGAATCTCAGCGTGCTTTCGTTAGCTTCAATCTCCAGTTCTGGCGAAAAAGGTAACGTGCAGCGGAAGCCCCCCCCCCCCCCCCCGGGAAAATGGAAAGTCTACGCCGCTGACCGGGACGATTGTTGATTGGGATCAACCAGTAGCCAATGTTTCAGAACTTACCGGCCGTGATCTCCTTCAACAAAAGCGGACATTTTTTTTTTTTTTGTTAGAAAATGGCGGTGAATTAGGCCCGCGAATATACGAAAATTAAGTGTTTGCAACCGGGAACATTTTCTCGTTAAATATTTCGAAAATCACGTATGCATCATATATCAACATCTTGTTTTTGCTATTATCATTTGCTAATGTATAATGTTCTTTCTATGATTGTTCTTTGTTTTCATTGTACGAAAACAGTTCTTTAATGGGGGCTGAGGGCCAGTCAAGCTTCTTGTTAAAGCATTTTCCTTTTTGCTTCACTATTTTGTTCTTTAAATGGAAATAATGATGATGATGATGATCATCATCATCATCATTATTAATGGTATTTTCTTAATGTCTCGCACCCGGTCGTAACCACTGGAGCTACACTTAGGTGGAGACTGTCGTCGAAGCGTACCTTAGTTTTGCGGCACCGTGATGAAGTAAGTGGCCAAAGATGACTGGTCCGAGGAGCGCGTATTGTCAGCTTAGGGTATAGATCCCCGCGACAGAATCTCGACGTCTCCCACGGCATCCAGACTGCGAGCGCAGAGGTGCATGAAGCGCTGGATTAAGCTCATGACCTCATATCCGAGAGTAGGGGAAGGGGGCTCATTTAGTCGTACGCATTCAATATATGGATCCCCAGATAATGTAACTTTTAACTACACGTCTGCTGAAGTGAGAAGATCAGAACGGGGAGACCCGCCTAACAGAGAGTTTGAGCGAGTCGTTTCGACACGAACGGTTCGTGCTCGAACGCATCGCCGACACCACTGCGTCGGCGATGCGTTCTGAGTTCGTTGAGGGCTTCAGGACTGCAGTTTCTTCCCAACGCAGCAGGCGCGCTCGGTCACCGTCAACGCAGACAATACCGTCTCACGACTCGGGGAGAATTCACAAGATGGTGGTCGACAGCGCAACGTTAGGCTTAGCCCAGCGGGAGGTGATTCGCCATCCTTGGTACTTTTGCTTCGTCTGACAAGTTCAACCAAACTATTTAGACTCCGAATGACAAGTGATCGTGAATGCCGTAAACTGCGCGCATGATTAAATTCTCGTGGTTCCGGCTAACGATCCGCCGTGGCGACAGCGAGCGGACGAAATGATTTGGCTCTACGGCACACGACGTGAACGATCGTTCAAGCTCAAAAGAATACAGACACATCAGCTACCTTTGTAGTCGTTTCGGACATGTTTTACTCTATTTAGCTTCAGAGCTCTTGCAATTCCGACCCGATAAATGTTACCTCGGCCTTCTTGTTTACAACGGTGTGCGCCGTGAAACACGAGCCACAGATTTGTATACACTGCAGAACTTTAAGGAGCAGTACTGACACGTACTGCTCCTGGGAAAGACTCATCGACCTTACCACCGGTGGCGTAAAAAGGGGTCACTCTTTTGGTTGTCTGGATCCTGAACAAAGGACGCCAACTTTACCAATCCCTATCTGTGACAAGCCGACGTCGACCGATTCCTGTACTGTTCTTGAGGAAGCAGCGTCGCTGGTCGGGCCGTACCACAAAGCTCCACGCGTCCGTTCTCCCCGCCAGATTTCTGCTGCTGCTGATGAACAGGCCCCAAACCTTCCGATCAGACTCCTGCTGCTGACACTCGTTCGCCAGCATACGACACTCGAAGAACCCACTCACCTTTTCCTATAGCAGTTTGACTTCGGATTATCGTCCTTCCACCCACAAAGCGTGCCTCGAGAGGACGGACCAGCTGGCTTCATGTTGGCACGCGGCAAACAGGGACATACCGTTCAGCAGCACCAGGAATACGCCCCGAGATTTTCCAAAGTGACCCAGCTAAGTGGCCGGACGTGATTACTGACAGATTTCGGGACGAATGCATTGAGAATGGACCATTGTATTTTCAAAATCGGGCAGAACTTCTCCGTCTTAAGAAAGATAATACAAAAGCTCAGAAACGATATATATGTCACCTCATCTTTTTCGCACGGAAGGCTGTAGATGGGAAAACGTATACGAACGACACTGGCTAGTATATTCATTGTCCAAAGGCTTCGTTTACTGTTTCATGTGCAAACTATTTTCGATTCCGAGAAACCCGAGTTCTTCAACCACGCAATTGCTTTTTTGATTGGAAAGGAGGTTTGCGCATGCATGAAAACAGTGTCGAACACCGTAACTGCATGGCAGCATGGCTAGCCCGCCCTAACTCGAGCGGCACAATTGACAAGCAGGGTCAAGCATTTCGTCACTCGGACCGCTTACTGTACAGAGGTGTTGAAGCGCGTATTCGTTAGGCTTTTCCGTGGAAGCTTCGCTTTCAGCGCAAGTTTTCTGCCCTCGCTAACCTAAGTGTAATCGCGCATGCACGCGCAACCAAAGTACTGCGAAGCCGACGAGCTCGCGCTGAAGGCGGAGCTCGTTGGCTTCCGCAGTGCTTTGAGCCACATGTATTAATTAATTATTCGATGGGCCAGATGGATTAATTAATTAATCGACGAAAACAAAATTTTATCTATCGACTGAAATAATTAATCGAGGAACTGCTGCTCCGTTTATACGATGATCTTTAATGCTCAAAAAACGTTAAAAATGCCATAATGTGATGACAGAAAGAGGCGGCTAAGCTCTTAACCGATAAAGTTCGCCACTGCAACGGGAACACGGCATGGACCACCCTCGTCGAATGAATTATAGGTCTGTATGGATGTTTAGACAGTGAAAGTGACTAATCTTAAAATTAGATATTTGACCAGTGCGGTATGACTGCTAACCTGTTAACGTGAACCACAAAGTAATGATTACACGCGTGCAGCTAGAGTGCAATGTGAACGATGTCGTCAAATATTTATGGTGGCTATCCACAGAGCTACACACTTACCTGAAAGACACGTCGACAACGGCGCGCTATGAGTATACAGTTATCGTACAGTCTCTATGCAAGGCTCCAAAATGGCGGCACGAATATGGATGAATTTGAGCGCCACGGCGCGGAGCTTGGGAGTTTCAGTACTCTAGAAACCTATTCAGTGACTCAGTAGACGACCTCAATGATGTACTTGATAGTTTAGGCTCTACTCTGCGAGTGTAAAAGGCTGCGTATGTTGAGCTCTGCGAAAAGCTCGGCTTCTAAAATTGCTGACAGAAGTTGGGAGCGAGATCTCTCTGGCACAGCAGTCTGAGAAGTTGGTGAAAACCGATAAAAATGACTTGGAGCCAGCATTTTCAGCTGAGGTCATCCAGTTTTCGAACTTCCTGCAAAAGCTCTGCGTGCCAAGACACGAGTGCCATAGGATTAATGAAGTTGCTGCACGAAAGGAAACCTATTAACGTGTTTCCAAACATTTCCATTGCTTTGTGAATATACCTAAGCCTACCCGTGGCAAACTGTGCGAGCGAGCCATCTTTTTCCAGATTGTCGCTGATAGAAAATCGCCTTCGTTCAAACCTTCTGAACTAGAAGTTCAACTCGCTCGCTATCATGTCCTTTGAAAGTTACCTTCTCCTCGATCTGTCTTTCGAACGAACTACTGTCGAGACTGCAGTTATAGAACGAAGTCAACGGGAATCGGAAATCACTTCGCTATATCCGCTATTTCGTTATAACCGACTTCTGTTATGACCGGTCTCTACAGTATATCTGATTTCGCAAAGCCGAAGTCGCGAAAGATGCCATTACGAGAGGACTGTTTGCGCTATGCATAGAAGTTTCCAGTATGTTTGTACCGTGTGTCATTTTTCAACCTGCATGTTGTCAATGAAACGCTGAGCTGTGATCCAAGAAACGCAAATCTTCGTTGTTTGTCTCTTTTATAACTACACTGTGCCTTTTTGTCGTTTTTTTTTTTTCAGCTCATTACAAGGGCGTTTGTCAGCATCGCGTTTATTTCGGGTCGTCCTTGCTTGTCTTATTTTCAACGAAGGCACGTTCAAATATATTTTGTCATTTGAGATGGTAATTTACATTTGTAGTCTAGTACCCACTTTATCGTGTTTGTGTTGTCCTAGGCATTGCATATCACGGGTGGCCAAACTGCGGCTCTTCCCGGGTCCAAGTGTGGCTCGCTGCTCCCTGATAAGCGTGTCCCCCCCCCCCTCCCCCTTTTCCTTCCCCTCCTGCGTCCTCAAAACAAAACAATTTTAGAACTAAAAATAAAAAAATAATCACGGTTTTGGCAGTTTTGTATTATACTGCGTACATACAGCTAGGCTACTTTTTGAGACATGACGAAGATATGTGTCCAGTGACCTTGTTTCCTTTACTGTCCTAGAACGAATTTCGAAACGTATGCGCATAACGGGCGGGGGCAGTGGCTGGCTAGTGAACTATGCATTCATTTTTGCTTAGCGGTTGGAGAAACGTTTTGCTGCCTGATGTTGTTTGTTGTAGTCGACAATTATACTTTTGCGCTTTGGAAAGGACTGTTCCCTCCATTTCGATTTTTGTTTAAAGTAACCCCCCCCCCTTCTTCCCTTGTTTTCTTTCTTCATCCGGCTATTTCAATTTGTGTAGATTTGTCTGCTGCTCTAACTTCATGTCACTGTGGCCACCCCGGCATATATCATGCATCATTTGTATATTTATTGTGCAACGTGTATATGTGATTCCTGCACTGTGCTGATTGTGTTGTATTTTAATGAACAATCTTTTGAATACAACAATGTCTCCTCACGGGACTAAATTTAGTAGTATAAACGAAGCCCAACGTTTAAAAAAAAACAAAAAAAACAACAGTGCAGATAAATTGAACTTACGAAGTGAACATAGCCATTGGTGTTTACAACAGCAAACGTTCCGAGCCACTTTTCTCATTTTCCTCATGCAAGGAAAAGGGGGGGGGGGGCACTGCCAAGAAGGGGAAGGGGAGGGGCGTAGATGGTCACTAGGCCCCCTTTTTCTTAATCCTGCCCTATGTGCATGCGCAGAGCGACAAGAGGCGGACCAGCCTGCAGCTGCTGCGGTGCGCCGGGGCGCTGATGGCCTGGGCCCTGCACGCCAGCTGCGAGGACAAGGCCTAAGCACGCCTCCACGCCGGAGCACAGTGCGCATACGGCGATACGCAATGCTGCTCGTTCCGTGAATCCTCAATCCTGCCTGGCTTCACTCTGTCCGGTGTCGTGCGAGCAGCCCTGCCTCTCAAACAATGCTTTTCACGTACTTCTTTCGGTAGGGAAACGAGTGAGTCCTCTACGTGCTCCGTGGAAGCCGACCATCTATGATCTCTCTCCTTCCACCAATGTGTATTTTTTTTTCCTTCTTTAGATAACAAAAAGGCTCCCGTGTATTTTTTTTCTCTTAGGGTGCTACCCACTAGTCGTAGCACCAGGTGCAGACAGCGAGCGGTCACGAGAGATGAAAAATTCACAGGGTCTCTTCTGTTATCCCTAAGACGACTTGAAGGCGAAAGCCCAAGCGCCGATGCATTAAAGACGGATACATGATTTACTCGCTGAGTCATCACTCTTAATCTGCTGAGTCATCCTTCTTAATGTGCTGTGTCATCCTTCTTATTGTGCTGAGTCATCATTCTCAGTGTGCTGAGTTGTTACTTTAATTCGCTTAGTCATCCACTGAGTGGTCACGTAAACGTTTTGGTACCTTTCGTGTCGCCGACGTGTTTTCGCTCAAGGACTTTGAGGTCGACTGAACCAACGTTATTAGAACAACTCAGTTCTGGAACTCCGCTCCGGAGGGGGGTCCCTTTGCGTGGCGCCTGTCAGAGGGCGCGCGCTCCGCATTAATACTCGCTATCATCATCATTGACGGCGCGGTTCTGGCCTTTTCTTACGGATAACAGCAGCAGACAACTTTCAAATTGTTTCTGCTGCTTGTTGGTAGTCACATTTTTACTTTTTACCTGGCGAAAGGGCAAAAACTAACCCAAAACCATGCTGAACCTCGAGAGGAGTCGGGACTCAAAAGCAGCCGAGGAGCAGTAGCAGACGAAAACGCGTGGATTAATGCGCCGGCAGCGCCACCTAGGTGCAAAAAAATCGGGCACGGTTTCGGACCCCTCCAACGTACAGCGTTTATGGGAAGTTCCATACACTGAGTTGATCTAGTAACGGTGGACTGAACGATGAGACATATAAGGCTTTCGCCTTAATAACCTTGTTTCGATCATTCTGATAATGTGTCGTGCTTGCATACGCGTGTGCTATGATTTTCGAATAGAGGGCCCTGACGTTCCCCCAAGAAACAGGGGCCTACCACTGCGCATGCGCCGAATCAAAACATCCTTTTTGGGTTCGGGGATGTTTTTCGAGGAGGGATAGGCGGTACTCGCTACACGCAGTCTTGGACTCGAAAACAATTAAAATTACTCTTGGTCAAAAAGTATTCACTTCGATTACTTAAGAAGAAAAGTAATTCGCTTGAACAAAGTAAGCGTTACTTTTCCCATTGCCTCCAAATTTCAAAAGCACATTTTTTTTTCTAATTTGAAAATTTGTATTTTTCACTGTATTTATTTCGCTTGTTTCGCGCTGTTTTTTTTTAATTTTATTTCGCGTGAAACGCAAGCGTGTGCACGCAACCTATTCGCCGGGAAGGGCCCCTATTCTAAAAGTCCTTCTTGTTTACTTTGGGTGCTTTGGGCATGCTTTGGGATATGCCGGGCAACAAATCTGTCAAAGCACAGCCGCTCAGAGAGTTTAACCAATGTGCAGAGCTTGTTGCCCGCTAGAACGAGCGGATTTCGCGATAACACCAAAATGGCGTTATTTCTTTGTCTCGTTTATTCCTGAGGACTCGCGTAGAGTTCCTAAGAGTCTGAGCCACAAAATGGCGGACGGAAGTAGTCATCCCCCGGTTGTCAGACTACGCTGCTGTGGTTGCCTGGCTGTCAAAAACTCTCTCAGTTTAAACTGCTCTGCCCCCGCTCAATCTCAACACGCACAGTGGTTTGGTTAGTTAGTATACCATTGTGAAGAGGGTGAAACAGCGCGAAAAACGACACGGACAGAGAAGGTGTACGCTGAGTGTGTATACAACAGCTACAGCTTCTCTGTCCGTGTCGTTTTTCGCGCTGTTTTTCACCCTTCACAATACGGTGCAGCCGTATTGTGACTGCAGATTATAAAATGCGGCGCTCGCCCCGGGAGCTGTGGATGAACGCCTGGACAACAGCTCACAGTGAGATCGACGAATGTTCGGTTTGCGAGGAAATGTGTTTATTGAAGGGCTGGAAGGCTAGCGGATGACGTTGAGCTTTGCGGCGGCCGAGGCCTCTCCGAGCTCGTTGGCCGCCACACACCAGTAGGTGGCCGTGTCCGCTGCGGTGAGCGACAGCAGCTGCAGCCAGCTGGTCAGCTCGTAGCTGTTGGGGCCGCCCCGGGTCTGCACGCTCAGCCGGGGGTCGTCGGCTGCGCAGAGAACAAAGAGGGCGTTCGAGAGGGGCCTCCCTAAAGCAGCAGACGATGGATGGATGGATGGATGGATGATGAGCGAACCTTTGAATCGTGCTGCAACTTGCACCACCTAGCCAGTTTTTTTTTATAACATTTATTTAGCATAGTTTTAGAGATTTATTCTTAATAGCTATATACGATTCGTACGACGGAGGCGCCTCTGTGCAACCGGGTGCCCACAGCTTCCGCCCTACGGATCGCCCGGAAGGAAATAAGATACTTATATATAAAACTTTCAATCCATGCGAGAATAAGAGTCTCGCATGGATTGAAAGTTTCTTGTCTAACAGAACCCAATTTGTAGTTGCTAACGACTTCAAATCATCCTCGTCCCCCGTTACTTCAGGTGTGCCACAAGGGTCTGTGCTTGGCCCTCTTCGCTTTCTCATCTACATTAATGACCTTCCTAACTCTATCGACTCATCCATCAAGTTGTTTGCTGACGACTGTGTCATTTTTCGAGTCATTTCTACTAGTTCCGATTCCTATGTGCTTCAGTCCGACCTTAACAAAATCTCTACTTGGTGTGATATCTGGAAAATGCGTCTGAATACTAACAAGTGTAAAGTAATGAGAATTACGCGTCAGACCGTTTGTGGCATGCAGCATTTACGATTATCAACTTTCAGGCAGTGCACTTGAACAAGTAACGTCAAACAAATACCTAGGGGTTCACATAACAGCTAATCTGTCTTGGCAAATGCATGTCAAACATATAGTAAATAACGCTAACCGTATGCCTGGATATTTGCGTCGTAACTTTTCTATGGCACCATCATCTTTAAAGCTTCTCCTCTATAAAACTCTCGTCCGCTCTAAACTGGAGTACGCATCTTCGGTGTGGGACCCAGGCCTGGAATTTCTTATTAATAACTTAGAATCGATACAGAATCGCAGCGCGCGTTTTGTCTTGTCAAACTACTCCCGTTCATCTAGCGTATCCTCTATGAAGGCAACCTTGAACCTTCCGAACCTTTCTCTGCGCAGAAAAATATCGCGACTCACGCTATTTCATAAAATATATCATTATAACCCGCACCTCAAAACCGAACTTTTTTCAGAGCCATCATACGTCTCATCTCGTTCGGACCACCATAACAGAGTAGGCGTGCCACATTGTCGCACTAACTTATTTTTCAACTCATTTATCCCAAGGACTAGCAACGAATGGAACCACCTGCCCGCCTCCATCGCAACGACTACCGACGATTTCACTTTCAGATCCGCCATTGAGTGTTATGTACTTTCTCAATAACCTGCGTTGTCTGCATTTTTCATTATCTGTTAAATTTCTGAATTAACTACCTGTTGTTTGTTTTTATGTTTTCCACCACTCACTTCTGTAACGCCCTCTGGGCCTTGAAGGTACTGAAATGAATGAATAAATAAATAAATAAATATGCATCCTTCCCTCGACCTATGTCACCAGTCAGATAATCTCTTCTTCTTGGTTATCTCCACCTTCCCCGTGTCCTATTTTTCACTGACTATCCCTCAATTCCAGTGCGTTTGTTAAATTAGTGGCCACTTTATCTACTAGACTCTGGAGGGGACAGAGCCCTTTATAGTAAAGTATCAAGTGCTCAGCTGTCTCCTCCTTTCCACAAGCTCCACACACCGTAACTCTGATATTTAGCTCTATATGCCTTAGTCCGCAACACTCCTGTCCTCGCCTCGAACAACAAGGAGCTCCCCCTCAAATTGTCGAAGATGGGCTACTTAGTAATGTCCTTCTTAAACGATATGTACATTTACAAGGCCTGCTTGCCTGCTTTCCATATATCCCTCTGAGTTTCTTTAACTCTCTTCTTCACCGTTTACAGAAAAGCTGCTTATGGCTAGGGTTCGGTGAATTTTTCGTGTCCGTGGCCAAAACTCTACGCTCGCACCGCACCCATGCGCCGCACGTGCCGGCGTCTAGCTGCAGCAGCACAGCCTCCTCTAAACTGACAAAGCCTGGCAGATCGCCACAAGATGCGGCCGCCGAAAGGGAAATGTAGAGCGGCAGACAACGGATGAGAGGAGAGTCATGTAACACGCGCCCCGCTGCGGCGAGACGCCAAAACACACTTTTCCCGAGCGATGCAATGTCCGCTCGTGCTCCTCGCGTTCCCGCTTCTTTTCTCGTCGGATTTGAAAACCATGTTTCGGGTCCTCGCCGCTGCAAATGCTGTGCGCTGACGACCAGGTTCCCGAGAAATGCTCTCTGCTACCAGATCCTCGCGCTCCAAAACTGCTATGTTAAAAATCAAAAGCGCAAACACCAAGAAAAGAAGAGGCGACAGGACAGAGCGCTTGCTCCAACGGAGTGTTTAATGCATTCCCCGAGGAAGACATAAACGAAGGAACTGGACATGTGACGGTAGAAACAGGAGTAAAATTGTTGTTATAGATTATAGATGCATTACAGAAATTAGAATTAAATGTGACTTCACCCCTTTACAGTAGCAAGGAAAAAGACTCGTAGTCTTGTGCGAATAGTGGATTTTGAGTTCGAAGCGAATTCGAAGCGAATAGTGGTTTTGGCCGAATATTTTCGATTCGAATATCGAATAGTTTTTTCCCGCCTTTCACTACCATTGCATAATGCTTAGACGAAAACCCAGCTAAACTTGTGAAGGTTGTTCCACTTGTTCATTTAAAAGCTAAGTTTAATCTATCTATATTTATGAACTGTGACCTCAGAAGGTCTGATGTCTTGGGATGGCAAGTAAACAACGGATTTGACATAAAATGAATCCTATAGAAATGGCCAACTATAACCAATTGAGTGAATTTACGAATCTTCCTATATCAAATATTCTCTTTAATCACGAGTCAAAAAAGAATGAATCATGCATGATGAACGCAGGTTGTAAGGGCACCTCTGCCTAACATAGTATGCTCTTGCATAACAGTCAGTTTAATTTGGAAACTTTTACTACAATGTAGATATACACATTCACAAAGTTTCCATTTATTTTCAAATACAGCCGACACGCGTGCACTATCCCGCTTTGAATGTATGCTTTTCTTCCAAGCACGCAATTGCGATATTCATACTTTTCCAAGTGTTTATCGCGGCGGGTTACTCCGTTGAGTGCGCTTCTTATCGAGCACCGATGTAATGCAGAGAAGCAACACCCGCGGAGCTCGCTTCCGCGGGTATTGCTTCTCCGCAGTGCACCGGTGCTCGGTAAGAAGCGCACTCAACGGGGCTAACCCGCCGCAATCAACACTTCGAAAAACGCGAATAGTGCAGTTCTTCTCGAAGCGAATATCGAATAGTGTATTAATCGAAACTACTATTCGAAATTTCGAATATTCGCACAACCCTCAAAAAGAGAGAAAGAGATCGCGACAACAAAACAAATTTAGACATATAAAGCTAGGTCAAACATAACGTTGGAAAACATTAAAGCGACCTGGGTTAAGAAAAAGGTTGAGGTAACCCATCTCTTTCTCAGACAACGCTATTGATGGTGTGCTTATGCAAGCTTCCCCTTGAGACAAAATGGGTTTTGCCTCATAGAGTTCTCTGGATCTCTCTTTATGGTAACGCTTGAGGACTTTGGTCTGTTGGAATATAGGTGTGCAGTGGCAGTCCCGGACGTGTTTGGCGAGATGCCCCGATGGTGATGATTTAAGAGAAAGGTGATGCTCTCGCAGTCTCACATTCACACAGCGGACAGATTGTCCGACGTACACTTTCCCACTTGTGAACGGAATCTCATACACTACATTGGTGTTGCAGATGACGTACTTATGTGTATGATTGACGGTGCATTGTTTGTTATTTTCATTTAGCGAATTAACCTTGGGACACATTTTTTTTAGTTTGTTCGGTGCTGATAATACACCGGTACTTCGTAGCTTGAGGCTATTCATTTCAAATTGTGAGGTATGTTGTAGATGTAGGATATCGTAGCCGGCCGCGTTTTCTTCTCACAATTTCGTTTCCCTCTTCCCTTGGGAGTTGTCAGGCATTCTGCTGCATCAAACATGAATGAATTAGTGTATCCGGAATCCTGCAGTCTTTGCACTTGTGCTTTGGAACTACATTTGGCCGTGTGTTCACAGGACTTCTGCAGGGCAGGTTTGAAGCAACTTTGCACTATTCCCCTTTTGATTATCTTTGAGTGGGCAGGGAACACCATTCCCTGCATTCTCCTTGAAGCTTGGGTAATTTAGCAACTTTAATTCCTGTGCGTGACCAAAAACTCTACGCTCGCACCGACCTCTCTTTGTCGTCGTTCCAAGCGCTTGCGTGCCTAGTTTCCTTTCCTTCCGCTCTCCCGGGGTGGTGGTCCCGTCGCGCATGTCTACTTCCCGCCAGGTGGCGGTTCCGTCGCGCATGTCTAGTTCCTCCGGCTCCTCAGGGCGGCGATAGTCGTCCACGCGAATGTATATAAAAAACCAAAAAGACAAGTTGGCGTTCTCCATTTTCAATTTCTCTTCTCTCGTCGTAATGGGGAGTCCGCGTATAGTCCGGACTCCCGAAGAGCAACGCGCCTACGAAGAGCAACGGCGGGAACGGCAACGAGAATGTCAGCGGCGGCGGCGGGCGGCACGTTGTGTGCGTACCTTTCGTCACGATGACCACCGATCAAGACAATAAATGTGTTCGTACCTTTGTTCAAAATTCAGTGTCACGTCTGTGTCGTGTGCTACACAGCTTCGCTGGTCATCCACCTTCACAGAATGGAATGGCTCCCAATTTTTATTTTCTCATCCGCCTCCCTGCTATTGTTCATATAATTAGATTAAGTTTTCTAGTCCGGTTTCTCCATTTTGTATCGACGCTTCTCATGTATAAATAGCTAAGAACTCTCCGCGCCTATCGTTCTGCATCTATTTCTCTTAGCCTACCCCCAAATTCTCACTGCTAGTTTCCCTGCCCTCGAATGAGGACCATCCCATATCGCCCTGTACACCTTGGTTCGGTGTTTTACCATGTGCTCCCAGAGCCAATCTTCCTACTCCACATTGCTTTATTTCAGCTTAGGTGGCTTCACTGTCTCTTTGACTGAGCTCCGCGGTGCCCAGACTATAGGACAACACCTCGGGAAAAACGCAGTTGCTGTTCCGCATCCTTCGCTTCCCGCAGTTTGCATGGTCCGTTTGTGGGAGATTTCATTTCAATTACGAAGCTTTCGCGGAAAGCTCGTTTTACGTTTGAAAAGGGGACCGAGCTAAGCTGCACGTCGATCTATCGATCAAGCCGTCCTATGCTGCATCAAACACTGCGTGAAAACTGTTAGCAGCGACCTGTATCTCCAAAGTCCTTTAATTATTCCTTTAGATGACAATAAACGGTCGTTTTAAACGAGAACTACAATTTTATAAATTGCCCCTCTAAATTTAATGGCGAAACTAAATCGATGTATAGGTCAGGTGACGTCGATTTCCTTGCTAAATTTAGCGAGGAAACTGAATTTTATGTTACACTGCTTCAAAGTCTCGCGACATCAATTTTCCCCGTTAGATTTAGCGATCGAGGAAACTAAATTGGTACTTAGGTCCCGTGGCGTCAATATAAATGAAGAGGGAGAAAGTGGTATTTAGGTCCCGTGAACTCAATTTCCCCGCAAAATGTATCATAAAAAAACACAGCACACACGTTTTCTTTTTTTATATTTGGATTAGAGGGTTCGGTTAAAAGACAACCTTCAAAATAGCGTCAACGTAAAGGAAGAGGCGCTCACTCGGCAAAGCCTGCTGGACGCCGTTGCCTCGGTCGACGCGCCACTCGACGCTGGGCACCGGGTAGCCCATCACCTCGCAGCTCATGGCGGCCCGGCCTCCCGTGTAGTTGCGGGTGTGCTCGGGGAGTCACCACCCGAGGCGCTGCAACAGAACAGAACAGCGCGTTGTTGCTCTCCAAAGTTCGAACCTATAGAAATCTCCAACTTTCACACGACTATGCAGTGAACAGGTTAGCTTTACATCGCCAAACGTTAAAAATAAAACTGTCTTCCAGTAAACTAAAAAAAAAGAATGAACGATTTTGTTCAATTTAACGTTGGGCGCGTTCACAGACGACCGATTTCGCCATTCTTCCGATAAGCGCGCAGACAACAGAGTGTGTCATCTGGTCGCTGGGCCTGCGTGGAAAATGGCGTTGACTGTTTTTTGTTGCTCTCATTTTTTACAGGAAGAGAGCTACGCCGTGAAATTTGACAAGGTTAGGTTGACCTGCTTAGTGCACATTCGGTGAAGGTTGGAGCTTTCTACGTGCATGCGCCGATTTTTTCGTTTTATAGCGTCGCTTGAGTCACCCTCGAACGGCCACAGGGAGGAAGGCAGGATAGGAAGGGGATTCGGAAGTGCTGGCTGCGAAGAAAATAAGAAGTTTTCGTAGACCGCGTTTCTCCTCAGCTTAGCCCTCCGCAACGAAGACAGCCGCTACTGCAGGCTGCGCGCCGATAGCCTTGAGCTGTAGAGTTCCGGGTATCGTAGCGGGTTGCGGAGAGCGTTGCGGGACGGGGAAAACGATCTACGAAAACTCCTCCGTCCGAACGTTGCGCTGCGGTATGGACCCAAAGTTTCGTTGCTTGAGCATGATGGTATACCACTCGGAAAAAAAAAACAGAATAAAAACAAGGTCTATTTATCAGCTAGCCCGCACTCTTCAGCATTTGTTCGGAGCTCGCTGAATCTTATTCAAAACGGTGATTTTCGGAAATTTTCACCGAGAAAAGGGGCCGATGAAGTCAGCAGTGAGATTTATGGCGTCGGCTACGCCTACCGGGAACGGAACCCATTTTCTCGTTTCCCAAAATTGCTTCCTTTGGCATATGGTCCGTACTGATGATGGCCATAGGATGGCTCCAGCGGTTGGAAAGGGAGCGGCCTTGCAGACGGCGTCCCGAAATAGGCCGCCCGCCGCCCTTGCGATAACACAGCCCGGATGTGCCGGACGCAAACAAAGGAGCCCCATCTGTCGGCGGCGCTGCAGAGCGGGCCCGCGGCCACAGCTGTCCGGCCGAGAACATTCAAAGAGTCGCGCAGCAACTCTCGGCGATCGCTCTTGTCGTCGACCAGAGTCGTGGTATGGGGTCCACGAAGAAATACGTAGGAGCAATACGCTGTCTCAAAATCCCAAGATAGAGAGAAAAAAACAGCGCCAGAACCTTTGTTTTGAGACGTGCCTTTCCTGCGCTCCGGCAATATCTATTTGTTAACAGAAAATATGTGGACCGTTAGAAATACCTCGATCTTACCTTTCACGAACAATTGTCCCCGGATGTCATATGATAACGTTCAGAATGAAACCAGAAGTAAGCTTTTTATTCACAAAAGAATATATAGAGCATGCCGGGATTCGATATGTTCTGGAATGACATCCTTTATCGGCCCACATCGGCAGAGCAATAGAGATATCTGTATTTTTTTCTCCGCGTGATACTATAGCGTCGAAGATATGTCACATTTTCATCCAGCGAATTATCCAAGATCAATGGCGTCATATCGAATAAACGATACAGACTTTATTAACTAAATGAAAACTGGAATTGTCTCGAACACGTTATATCGTACTTTCATCGTAATTTTGCCGATGCACTCAACAATACATTTTCGCAGACCGCTTAGTGAGTTCTGCAATTCACCAGCGTACGGGCCTGCTATAGGACCTCCGAGTGAGGCAGTATCGCTCAAATAAGTCCACGAGTAAATAAGTTGGTCACTGAATAGCACGAAGCAGTGGTTTCTACAAACCGCCCGATTTAGCGAAAAAATTGTGACGTCACGGGACACGGTGACGCCGCAATGTAACGACACTGATTCTCGGCTAAATTCAGCGGGCCACGGCGTACACGAAACATCGCCACGAAGTCTCTGCTAAAGTGGGAAGGAGGCTCCGGGCCGGGTCCTCGGCGTCCTTGGCTCATGGAGCGAGCTGCAGCACTGGGCTCCGACGGTGGAAGATGAGAGTCGGGTCGGCGGTGTGGACATTCCGCGATAAGCGCCACTTTGGAAGGCGCTCCGAGCGAAACTTGATCGGCTCGCATCTCTGCATATCGGAGACTCTCGTCTTTCGGACGCGACCTTGTGCCCGCGGTGCCAGGAGGCCGCCGAAGCTGCGCGGGGCAGCGAGGCGCGTCGCCGTCGAACCGACCGAGACCCTGGCTGACCGCGAGCGAGGCTCGCACGGCTGTCCCTGCCCCACGACGAAAACCGCTCGGCTCAAGGTGCCGCCAAAGTGGATGGCCCGCTCCGGAGCACGGCGAACGCGACGGCAGGCCCTTCTCACCACTGAGGAATAAAGTCCAGAACTTTGGTGCGGAAGGGTTCCACCCAACGCAACGGAGGAAGGAACGGAAAACGTGGCGGACGGCACGCTTCGTCCACGTGGCAGGCTTCCCTCGCTTCCGAGAGGGCCACGAAGGCCTCGTTCATCCACTCTGGACAAATGAGCGCGTCGGCGGGCGGCTGGGACGGATCGACTTCCGCGTCGCTCGTCAAGGACTCGTCGTCGCCGCTGCTTCGTCTCGTCTTGCCGACAGAAGGAAGGTCGACAAAGCGACGCCATCCGAGGCCCAAAGAAGGCGCGGGAGATCCTTTCCACGACGCCAGACTGAAGCGAATTAAACGACGAATTAAGCACCCTTGACTTATATGGATCGATAACATATCCCTACCGCTAAAAACCTAATTTATGATGGCAATTCCGTCCTCCTTGTCCTTCTGGGAGGTAGGGACCAAGCCCCGCACGCAATACGAACAACCGAGTTCATGCCGTCTCGCCCTGTCCTCTCTACGTGCATTCTACGGCGCCATCAAATCTAATTTATTCTTTTATTCCTAGAAACGTACATTTTCTTTTTGTCAGTAAATCAACAGACCGCCAGCAGGCTGAAAAATTAGTAGACCTGTCAACACTGCGCGAAAACTCTGCACGGAATCCGGAATCACGGAACGACACGTCCTCCAGCGCGCGCAGAGCCATAGCTGTAGCTGAGCCAACGTACCGGCTGAGAAATTACACGCAGAATTTGTTCACGAAAATGTGTAACGTTTGGCCGTGACCTTTCGGCGATTGTGAGCCTTACACTGTAAATCGTATTTGGCGAGACTCTTGGCGAATTGCGCAGGTCGTTTTGGATGACTAGCCCAAATCCGCTGACTCTACCAGCGGGAGACGACAAGCCTCCGGAAGTTGTCTTCCCGGCATTCCCCACCGCGCTGGGCTCTCGCCATTTGCGGAAAGCGCCTGCATGCTCCGAGCAGCTGTGTCGATCACCCACTGTTTCCGTCATGCTCGGTGAGGCAGAAAATCACGTGCACCCAGACAAGGGCTTCCGCTGGACTCCGGGAAAACCGACAGATCGAGATCGCTCCGAACCGAGATCCGGAGTCGGCGCTGCTACAAAACGACGAGCGAAAGGCATCCGGGTTGATCCCAAATGACAAGTGGCGGACGCGCGTTCCAAAATAAGTCGATCCCAGAGCGCGCCAAAGGCACTTCACCTGCAGAATGGAAAACTGCGAAGGTGGTTTCATTGCATAAAACTGGTAAAAGGCAGTCCTCTTTTTAATTATCGACCCCTAGCATGTATTCGCTGTAAAATCACGGAACACGTATTGTTCACATTTTTAATTTCCTAAATTCAACTTCTTTTTTTACCCACTCAACATGATTTCCGTCGTTCACGTCTCATGTGAGACACAGCTGCTTCATTTCACCCATTCTCTGCATACTATACTTCACCAAAATTCTCAGGCTGACTATTTCACTCGATTTCTCCGAGGCATTTGACAAAGTAAAGTTATTAATGGTTAATATTCCCGTACTAAACCTAGACTCCAAATTGTTTACCTGGCTCGAATGTTTTCTTACCAACAATATGTTAATGGCATTGATTATCCACTAACTGATGTGGCATCGGGTGTGCCGCAGGGGTCGGTTTTAAATTCACTTCTTTTCCTAATACTTATTAATGATTTACCCTACTGCGTTCTACGCTTTTATATGAGGATGATAGTGTTCTTTACCGTTTTAATGATGACGAAAGATACATTTTTCAATCAAATTTGAATATTATTGTTTTTTGGTGCAAACATTTGTTTACTTAACAAATGCAAACCTACGCGCGGGTTTCGCGGCAAGGCACGTGCCCTTCAGCATTTACATTAACCGACATTCAACTCGAATCCGTGCAATCGGATCGATACCCGTTTTCACCTCAAAATATCCATTTTTTTACGCATTGTTCATACGCTGCTCAAAGTAGTTCTTACAGATTTGGTTGTCGGAGGAAGGAGCGATGAAGCGTTTTGATCGGACAACATATATCTAATCTAAAATGCACCTCTTAATTCTCTACATAAAAGGGAAAATTAGCAATGCTCCGCGAGGACTTTTTTTATTACGGTTCTTGAGGTGAAAACGAGTATAGGTGTAACTATATCATCAATTTTAACTTGTCATATCGACATAATAATCAGGGACGCTAACCGCCATGCTGGGGTACCTGCCACGTAACTTCAGAAAGGACCCAGTTAATCTAAAATCTCTATAACACTCTTGTACGCTCCAAATTAGAATACGCAGCCTCAATTCGAGATCCTAAGCTCCTGCATAGGGATCTTGAACTAAAGCTAGAGTCAGTATACAGGCGAGCTGATTTATGTCACACATTTCTGAGAAAAACCGGAGACGACGGACGAAAAGGGGAACAAACAAAAAACGTCTCAAACGCAGCTACTCAATTTTATTGGCCACAATCGTATATATACCATCTTCCACGCACGTCTCCCGGCAGTTTGCATATACGTCCGCGTGACCTTCAGCTACACTTTAAAAATGCCTGCGCGTCTACTTCCCCGCAAAACACTCGAAGAGCCAATCTCTGCGAGCTACGAAATCAGTTCAGCGAATGATGAGGCGGAACATCTGTTTAGACCTCAAAACTAAGTCTGCGCTGTGGCATTACGCGATGCAAGGATGACGCTTTGCATTGCGTAATGCCGCAGCGCAGACTTCAATTTTATAGGCCTAAACGGATGTTCCGCCTCATCATTCGCTGAGTTGATTTCGTAGGTCGCAGAGATTGGCTCTTCGAGTGTTTTGCGGGGAAGTAGACGCGCAGGCATTTCTTAGAGTGTAGGGTACACAACGTCTGTACGTCGACTCACAGCCTCACACCAACGGCCTCAACTCGTACAAAGCAGTGCAAACCTATCATCCCCTCCGCACATTCCCCCAAAGACCCAACCCGGTGCAACCCTCGCACATCCGTACAAGCCCTCCCCCCCCCCCCCCTACTCCCGCTGACGCCTGGTAAGGCGACATAAGCAACAAAACCATTCCCTTAAAAACATTACAAAAGCAAACACTTTCGGATTGCCCCATCTAGTGTGATCGACGGTTGACTGATACGGAAGCAATTCTGATTGTCTACTTCGAGGCTTTTTTTGCATAATCTTTTTGTTTGCCTAACACAACAGTGCAACCTCCAATCAAGCAAACAATTATTGCATTCTTGCGCGTGTTTAGCAATCTCAGAGACATGTTCTTAGCAGCCCTCGTGTGCTCAAGAAGCCTATCATTTAACGTAGGAAAACCCACAGGCCATCGGATTATCATAAACTACACCCACCATGGCAATCAACAGTGGCTTGCCTGTTTTTGACAACCGTGCGCTGCACCCGCAAACGCGGCGTAAGCCCATGCACCTTAAAGTCGGAGGTGAAGACCACCTTCGACCAACCCGGCCACAGCCAACAAGTTGTGTGAATTTTTCTGGAAAAACGGAACGCATGCTTCCGTCCGGTTTCTCCCTTTCTTTCTTCTGAATCCCAGCAAACACTTGATTGTGGCTCCCTCCACAATGCGTACCAATTATATACGTACCAACTGCCTCCTAACAGCCTTCTGTAATTTGTGCTGAGAACATTTATTTAGAGTGTTGTTAGCGGGGACACAGCTCGTTTAACCGATTTCGAATGACAACTTTTGTAGGGCAACAAAAGTTTTGCCGAGAGCTTGCCGTATTCCGTCTAGCGTGTTCAACCTCAGATCATCCAAATACTGCAGCACACCCGCATCAGGCTCCCCAAAGCTAAAGATCAATTCAGGCGCTGCTTGTATACTACCACTTTTTGATCTTAGCTATTGCCCCTTCGCAACCGAGCATATCAAAATGCCATCCACGGATCTCTCAATCATCACCGACCCTTCAGAAAACGATTGTACCACTTGCCCCGAGGCCAAGTCCAACGCAGCCAAATATACCTCGGACAACGCCGGCACCATGGACGATCCGATGCAAACTCCTTCCTTCTGAGCAAATTTACCCCCTCAATCTCGACAGCAGTGGACGCCAGAACTCCTACGGGTATCCCGGACCACGACTGGAACCGAACCAAGCTTGCCTCTAACAAGTCCCTTAATCTTGAGAGTAGCAATGGTTGACGGAAGGAATAATACGAGTCTTTCTCGCACTTTCGCTGCTGGAAAGACTTCAAACAGCTGAAGGGGTCTCCAAACCAAAAACGGATTGCGGTAAGCGTGCACTTTTAGTGGAGAGTTTTCCCGACGCGTTCCGTTTCGTCCCGCTTTTTGATGGGGGGCACCCGGGTGGGGTTTTGGAAGGAGTGCGTGACGAAACCGTCTGGACGCAACCAATCAC